>CAIGRT010086938.1:0-11857 GCA_903798405.1 Fraxinus platypoda
AACATATAAAAGAAAGTGCCAATATTTAATTTAGCAAAATCATACCTTATTACAAGTGTTCCTCTCGAATTCTCATACTTTGAAGACGGAAACGAAAAATAAAATTAGTAGGGTTTAAGAATTTTATTCAATTTGAGGACAAAATGATAATGGTAAATACAAAAAGAACCAAAAATAAAAAATAAAATAAAAAATTGTCAAACATTTGGGGGGTCCGGGTCCCCCCCCCCCGCTCCGCCAGTGACAAGAAGTATTTTCTTAAATACATACATGCATTATGCATATATGCACATATTATTTGTGTACATGAGATGGGGATGGATGAATGCAAATAGAGTGGAGGAGATCAGTGGGTGGGCTGTGACTCAGGTCAGCCAGGCGTCAATCATAATGCAATGGATTGCAAAATCTTTGAATGATTTCTGGTCCCTGTTCTCTCTCTCTAAATTCTTATGAGGTTTCATGTATATATTTGGATTAATGCTATTAGCAATCGTTCATTACCGTAATTACTTTACGTGACATACATGTAACGGTTAAAGATTTGATGCATGAGATAATAGAAAACTATCACATTTATATATCAAATATTCACTAATCACCACATGTATGTCACATAGAACGACTACGATAATGAACGTTATTCGTATATTTTCATGCATGTTATCGTATATTGCATATTCCTTTTGTTCTCTCTCTCTAAATATATATATACACAGGCATAAATGTACATGCATCATACATGTATGCATATCTCAAAGAAAGAATGAGAATATACCAGTGAGAATTGTAGTGTCGTTTTGTTTGTTTGTTTTTACTATAATAATTCTTTGTCATGTTGGATGTTAGACAGTGTTTGTTCCTGGGTATACATGTTTGGTTAAACTAAAAAGTAACTCAAATTACTTCTACGTAAATTAAATTTGAGACCGCGCTAGATATTTGTCAAAGGCTCCTAAAAAACCCAACTATGTCTTAGACGACTCATGCCTTTTTAACTACTTCAATGTAGAATTCAATTTTATAGAGGATGACTCGTACATTTTAGAGGTGGTAAGATTGTGTTGTTCACGTTATTTTTAGAGATGCCGAACTTGATTTACATCTCTATAGAGCCATCCCCTGTTTGGCATAGTAAAAAATCAAAATTTTAGTAGATTTTGATAAAAGTTAATGAAATGATCGAATTAAAAGTTGATAAAGTTGTGAGTCCCAAATGTGTGGTTAAAGATAATCGTTGACTTTGACTTGAATTTTAATCAACTATCTAATAAACACCAAGTAGAGGCGAGTCAAATAGAACAATTGTAAGCCTTTAATAATGCATTCATGCACATGTTTAACCTTTTAGACCAAAAAATCAAGAATGGAAGAAAATTAACAAAACCAATAGGAGTATAGAGAATATCAAAACCAGCCAAATGTAGCAGTAAGCAAACATTAGCTCAATACAACTATGAGCCTCTTTTTTCATCAGAAAACATCGTTTTCCAGAACAATTGGCTACAATAGAAAAGACAGAATGATACAACTTGGTCGGAAGTCATGTAAAGTGTGGGATTTTTTGAACACAGATGGGTGGTGGGAAATGGAAAAACTAAGGCAAAATATGTGGTGGATAAAACTGTACAAACACCCACCTGCAGCCATAACGAGGAAACGCGATTTTTTATTTATTTTTAAAAAGATTGATTTAGCTTTAGCCGTATTAAATACTCGTCTACGTGACAGTGTGACTATTGTCTAATAAACTTTATTGTATTAAACACTCGTCTATGTGACGGTGGGACTATTGTCTAATAAAGTTGTGATTTTTTTTATTTATTCATTGAACAATGTGGCAGAAACTTTAATACCACATAAAATGGTGTTTAACATCATTGAGTCTAAATAACAACACTCTTTACAATTTTCGTAAAGACTGAAATTTCATGGGACGTAAATAACAGACGACACCTCCTATTGGTGTTATAGGAGGTGTGATTGAGTAAGTGAGAAGTGTGGTTATCGGAGTTACCATGGCGCAAGTCTTAGGTTGGCCTACAAAAAAATACGAACTTTTTGGTTAGTTTGACCCTCGCGTTGCTTCTCTAAAGTAGTATTCCCAAGGGTGGTGTAAGGCTATTCTGCTTAAAATTTCATATTTTATTTGACGGTTTTCATTAAGGAGTTGATTCCCATAGATGAAGCACATGATGTTCTTCAACGAATATTTAAATTTGAATTAACCTCTCAATGTTTGTAACTCTTAAATAGAAATTCTCTCCCACTTATTAAAGAAGCTATTGTACAAGTGGCATGGGCTTATTTTGCTAACTTATTTGAGCTAATTATCTGTGATAGATACACATTTTGAATTCTTTAATACCGTGGATGTGCTCAATCATGCAAGCTCGTTCTGATATGTCATTTTGTTGAGGAGTTCAAATACAAGAGGATTGCTGTGCTATTCTATCTCGACAAAGATAAGGACTCAAAGTTTTGTTGCAGTATTCTCGACTTGGAGAACAAAATCACAACTCGGAGTTGAATGGTGATGAGAGACGAGGATTTCGGTAATAAAATGATGATAGATAGTCAAGAAATCAAGTCCACGAACTCAATGAAAATCGGAGGATGAAAAGACGAGAAAATTGGCTAAAAAACATCTCCGGAGCCGAAATTAAAACAGGCCACTCTATACTAGTCAAAGTCAAGTCGATATATTATTAGGTCAAAGTCCAAGTAAATGAGAACCTGTCATCTAGTGGAATTTATATGGGATGGGCCATTCTATTATTATATTTTATACAAGGGCTAAGTGTCTAATTAATTTGTGGGGCCCACACTAATTAGAGAGGGCTATAAAATTTACAGCCCTCTAAACACTGTACAAGAGGATTTTTTGAAGTGTCTATATTAATGGGAAAATTATGTCAGACGTTACCTTTAAAGTTTCAATTTAAAAGATCAGGCCATAATTATATATATAAAAATTTTGGGAGAGTTTTTTTAAAATTCATTTTTTTTTCCAAAATCATTTTCAGCCACACTATTTATGGGATTCATAACTTTTTCCTACTCTTTAAATAAATTAAAAAAAAAAAAAGAATTCTCTTGAAATAATCTCTCCCAAACCAACTTTTAGTGTTTTTTGAATGTCTAAGTTTTCTAATAACAGTATTTCTAATTGTCTAGACACTCGTTGAAAAGTTTGTTAATTTTTAAATTCATAGATATACAATGTTAGAGTAAGGTGACCCGAATTTTATTTGGTCGAGCCCGAGAAGCTCATGGAGCGACGTGTGTGGTGAAACTAAAATTATAAGAAAAAATGGGGGGCTATGGTGGTGGCGGAGTATGGAACTGTTTTATTATATATATGATGCATATTGGGGTTTCATCATGTCATAAAATTTAGACTAAGTTGTTTTCACACTAAATCTAAAACTTACAAAATACATATAATTTTTTCTAATATATTTAAACTTGTAAATGAAAGTATTAGCACCATATTCTATTTCTATCTAATGTGGATAATATATGGCTTTCTATGACAATTAATCTACTAATTTCTTGATTTTCTAAACAAATATAAATAAATTCGTTAAAACTATATATCAATTCACGTATACATTAATCTATTTGTACAATGATGGTTGACAAAGTTCTTTGACAATGTTTGCAGTGACATATAGACAGTTGATTTCAAAAATAGTATTTGAAATTTTTTGAAATTGATGAATACGATGATGTTAAATCATGATTGTCAACAATCATTGTATATGTAACATGATTGTTCCCGTATTGCCTTATCTTGAAAAAGCGTGCAAAAGTTCATATATTCTTATTCTTCTTTAAAACTTGTCTTTTACTTTTTGCTATATCCCACTTCCTGGCGACTTAACTTTTTCAAATTGGCTCCTTTACTAGTCCATGATACTGGTACTTTTTCCTTTCAATTTTCTTTGTTAAGATTTAAGAAATTGTGAAGCATGTGACCCTACCTAGGAATGAATAGAGAAGATAGTGAATTTTAAGAAAGTGGGCAAACAATTTCAACTCATTGTTGGCTTAGGCATAATTTGGTTGTTCAATCATCAACCATGCTACATGTACACTGTGATTGAAATTAAGGTTTTCACTTTTTCATGAGCTACATTTATACCATTGATTTTGATTATAACCATCACATTACTGTCTAAATTTCTTTCACATAGGATCCGCCAAGGAAGGTGTCAAGGAGAATGTATATCTAGCATTATTCGTCAGCCATAAACCAAGTTATCTCAACTTAGTTGCTCAAATAAGTTGTAGACACTTCACTAGATAGACGTTCGGAAAGAAATAGCTGCATTGACCGCATAATATATGTATTATGGCCTTGTTTGGTTCAATTAAAAAAGTGAATTAAAATTTAAGTCAAAGTCAACAATTAATTTTAATCGCATATGTTATGGGATTCACAACTTTTCAACCACACATTTTATCAACTATTATCAAACTAAAAATCTAATTTTTATGTAAACCAAGACCATATATCTGGATAAAGTGCATCATTCAAATACCAAGGATAACACAATCTTAATGATTCCTCTAATTCTCTCGAACTTTTTCATCCCTTTCTTTTCTCTTTCTAAGTGCACATAACAATACAAAATTAAAAATCAATTAGATATTCCATATTTACGTAGGAATATAATATGTTGGATTTTCATAGCTTAGCTTAGCTTTGACAGCAAGGTCCCTTTCTCCTTTTGTTGCTTTCTGTCTTTCTTGTCTCCTTGTCTTTCTTTAACTCTCTTTCCTTTTCCTTTTCCTCACTTTTTTTTTTTGTTTCCTTTTTTCCTCTGATTTTCCTCAGTGGGTACCTGATTCTCTTCACCGGCTCCCGTCAGAGATTATAATGATTTGAAAATGAGTAGATTTCACTGTGCCCTCCCCAAAGTGAATTCCAAATTGGGCTCTTTGGGGCTTGTCTCTGATAGGCTCGATGAGCTCATTTCTGATACTCTGTCATAGCTTAAGCACTTTGGTTCCGTATCCTTCTGTTCACCATCATTATACACACACTTGAGTATGCATTTCTGCATGTATTTGTGTATATATAAATATGTACAGTGGTGATCTCTGGTCGACAAAGAGTTATTATGCCTACTGGGGGTGTGGCAACACCAGATGTGCGACACCCACAGTAGGCATAATAACTGTGGGCAGGAGATCAAACCCGTATGTACGTATGTGTGGTTTTTAAACACAACAAGTGTGTGAAATGTGAGAATATTTACAAGGACGATTGACCAAAGGAATAATAAGGGAATAAACATCATGCAATTCTATTAAATAATTGTACTCCTTGTAAAGATCTGTTAGGTTTGTTTCGATGGATGTTTCATATCTAACATTCAACACTTATTCTATGAAATCTTACTTTTTCGACTATGGAAAAACATAATCACCAAAGGGATAAATAGTTACATACGCTTTAGTCGATATTAATCACAAATAAATAAATATTGCATTCTTAGAAAACGACATTTTATAGGAAGATTTGTCCAGGTTTTAAGTTTTCTTTTTCACTAGTATGCCCATGGATACTGCAAATGACTTGTCCAGCTTTTGAAAAGCCTAACATTTACTTTACACAGTTGATGGACATATATTCCACCCCACCCCCCCCCACCCCCCCATGTACACTGAAACATAGAATTTTCAAAAGTGAGCTTTAAAAGTGATGAAGGGTTTTTTAGTAACTTCACCTCAAGAGAGGATGGCATTTTGTTCCCTCCACAGTCCATTATTTTGCCATGCAGCCAAGCTTCTCTGCTACAATTAAGAGAATCTATCAGTGGAAGCCATGCATGCATGCAGAATAAAAAGCAGAAACGGAGAAAGAAAATCATCTTTTTTTTTACTGTCTTATTTAAGTTCCTTTCTTCACTTTTTATTATCTGTCTAAAGTTGAACCCACTCACCCGCCCATGTGATACCGCATTACCCATAAAAATAAAACAAACTTCCAGGAAGTTTCAATTGCCAAAGCTTTGAGACTAAGTTTCTCCATTTTAAGGTCCCATTTAAATAGCATTATCTGAACCCACAAAATCCGAAGGACACAGATATATCTATTTTTAGGTTGATTCATTCATTTCTACTGGGATTCCATTATATCAAGAGTAATGCTATTCATAGTAAAGACTACTGATAGTTGTCTTACGTTATATATGTATCGCTTTGTTATTTGATGCATATGTCACGTAGGATGACTACCGGTAGTCTTCAATATAAATAACATTATTCTTATATCAAATCCTCGACTATGCATTTACACTCAACTGGACAGACTGGATTTAATTTTATTTTTCTATGCTCTACACTTTCTGTTCAACAACTATGTAGATATTATTACACCATGATAGACAGACAGTACAAAACTGTAAATAATACACAATATTTATCTTCCTTTTGTGATATTTAATCTATATGGTTGAGACAGTACTAATTTATTTTAGTTAAATTATTGATATTTGAATTCAAAGTTCTGTAGGTCTTGCATTTATAAGAATTCATTGGTATTATCAAAGGGAAAGTTTAAAATGGTTCACATGTGACAGAGAAGATTTTTTTTGTTATTAATTTTCTTTCCTTAATTTCTCTCACCCACCCACCAAAAATGTCATCTAATAATAAAAATAATAATAATAATGGTTTCAGAAGTTTCTGCTTTAAGGAGTTATGTTGGTAGGTTTGGTGCAAAACCTGAGCCAGAGCTAGCAGCCATTACAGCAAAACTTAGAGGTATTACTTGACTTTTACAAATGGCACATTACTCTATGTTTTAAATGAATGCTGCTACTCTATTCATGATATTTATACATAAAAAGACTATTTTAACCTCGTACATGCTCTTTAACCAACCATTCTCAAAAAAACCAAATTTAGGGATAATTTTGTCACTTTATGTAAATTAATTCAAACTCTAATGAATAAATGGATTATTCTTAAAATACAAAGAGTACAAAACAACAGCAATATATGCCATTTTGATCAATTATGAAATGCGTAGTTGAAAAGTTGTGAATTCCATGAAATATATAGTTAAAATTAATTGTCGACTTAGATTTAAATTAAATTTTAATCCCTACCATTCAAGGACTAACATTTTTCCCCTTAGTGAACAAATAAGAACGCACTTATTTGGTATCACAACGTTGTTTAGAAACTGTTGAATCAACTTATTTAAAAGTTTAAGCCGAAACAAAATTTCCTTCACATGTTATCAAAATAGAACTTATCATTGCATTTCCTTTCCCTTTCCCTTTCTCTTTCTTTTTGGTTTACCCTCTACTTGTTCTTTATATTTTATTTCCCTCTTTTTTGGCTGTGTTGACGGGGGGATTTCAAATATATATATGGGGGCAACATACCCATAATAAAGGATACTGTAATGAAAATGCGTACTCGAAAATTGTAAGGCTACAAGTTTATTGAATATACAATGGTATATTACGATTTTACCTCGAGGAGTTGCTCCACAGGTTATGACTGTCCTTATCTTGATTCCCATTTTGCTGAAGTGAAAATTCGGACTTCCTTGAGTTCTGAAACTCAAACAGTAAATCATCCGAAGTATCCCCCGAGGACCCGTTTTCGAACATGTCCGATTGTCCTAAAGATGTGAAAAATTTAAGATTTCCATTTAATATAGAGAGTTTAAGGTAAGAAGAAAAATGAACTTATTTAATAGCAATTTTAGACACTAACCCGAGGTAGCTGCTGCTCTGTCAGTTGACTTCACTGTTCTATACATCTGCTAAAAATGCAAAGCCAAGCCATGCCATCAATATCAGAAATCGTAAGGTAAATTTATAGTTACTGATATATTTTTTAATGTTTATAGGTGTATATTTAGAAGTATTTAGAAGTAAAAAAAAAAACTAAACTAATGTAGGTCTTCATACATTGCAGCCTAATGCAGTAAAAGTACATACAATAAATGATGAACTTTACGTATGTACGTGTCCCCATGTATATATTTATACATACATACATACATACACACATGCATATATGTATACATGCAGTTTCTTGAAGATTAACCATGGTTATAACAATGGTTTTCTAAAACCAAAGTCCAAAGATATGAAGAATCATTGAGTCATGATGTGTTCTGTACTTCCTTTTGAAAAAATGTGCAATTATTTCAAACAAAAATAATAATAATAATAAGAAAATGGACTGTGTGTTTTCAATTCTGTGTTTTGTCTTATATGTTTGATATATTATTGTTGAATGAATGACTCTCCATCTCTCTCCTACTATCATATTCATCTTTTTCTTTTACATGGAGGGTTCATTCTTCCAAGCAAAAAGCTGCATAGCAGCTTGCAGAATTGTCAGATCTAGTAGGAAAAAGAAGTGCTGACGAGTGGAGAGCCTCTCTGCAGGGAAAAAAAATGAACATTGGAATTTGAAATTTATGTGTTTTTGACACTTTCCCTTGGCACAATCTGAGCCTTGCAAAGGCACCATTGCTAGCAAGCAATTGGTGAACAAGCTGCATAAAGATTTCATTTTGATTTTGGAGAAGAAGAAGATTGTAATTTACCTGTAAATGGGACTTAACATGTGCCAAGGTGAGATCTTTAACGTCCATGAGCTCCAGAACTGACTTGGGTGTAGCTCCTAATTTTCAAGAACAAACATAAATATTACTTGCAGATTCTCTCTCTAATTACAGCAAATGTTCAAGATCGAAGAAGACGATGATGATGTAGGTTTGTGTATATACATGCTAAATGGACAATAATTAATTTCAGAAAAAGATCTAATTAAAGAATGAGACCTACTTTCATGGCCACCCAAGAGCTCAACAGCATGAACAAAACGGGAATGAAGGGTAGTAGTCCACCGCATCCGGGGAGCCCTCATGCTCCTTTTAGCCGGAAACCTTGAAAGAAACCTTGACCTCATTAGGCTTTGAGGCTGAAAAGGGCTGCTTGCAGCAGTACTATTAGGAGTGGAAGATGGTACAGATGCATCTAAATTTTGCTGATGAGCAAATGGGAAGGCTGAAGGGTTTTGGTAAACTGGAATTCCTCTTATGGGCCTCAAGAAACCGAGCTCTGGGCTCAGCCCTTGTTGGTGGAAGGGCTGAGGACGGAGGTTTTGCTGTGGAAACTGGTGGATGAAATTATTTGTATTGTTCTGAAGAAGGTGAAGATGGGTACAGTCAGGTTCCGAAACCATTTGATTCGATAAAGAAAGCTCGAAACTGTTTTCAGGCTTAGCCATTGAAGAAATTGGGTTTCTAGAATCTAGAGCTCTCTTCCAGAACCCCAAATCCATTTCATCCTCTCTTCTTCTCCAACCTGATGAGGGTTTGCTATTTGGGAGGCTGATTTGTAGAGATAGGTCTGGTTGTGCTGAAAATAATTCCATATCATACAATCCCCAGCCCGTCCCGGAAAAGTTTCTCTCTCCTTTTCTTGTTAATCCCCTTTCTACTTTAACTACCACTCTTTTAGGGTTGCAGAAAGATTAGAAAAGGCCTTGTTTGAGACAAAAGCTAAGATTGGATGCTAAATTTTCTGGAGAGAGACAAGAAAAGAGAGAGAAATTTTCAGGGGTTTTCTTCAGATGGGATTTGATGATCAATTTGTAGGAGTAGTTGCAGATTTGAGATTGAGAGAGAAAGAGAGAAGCAATGACAAGCCATGAAGTGAATGGTTGTTTCTTTTGTGTGAAGTATATGCAATAAAGTGACTCTTGAGGAAAAGAGGAAGGACTGAAGGAGGTGGTTGGGGTGGGTGTAGGGGGGTGGGGTGTTGTATTACAAAAGTTTATCTTAAGCCCTGTTTGGCACCATTTAAAAAAAACAATCGTGCTACAGTACATTGCGTATGTGTTGATAGAAAAGTTAAACATAATACCACGTGACATTCTATTATTGAATTGTTTAAAACACATTCAATTTTTCCATTCAATTATCTACTATCACCGGTATTTCTATCACTACATCGTTCAAAATCTTTCTGACAAAGTGACATAATCTTAAAAAAAAAAGTATTTTTTCTCTTTTTTATCACATAATTTTCAATAAAATAATATTACATATAGACCCAAAAAATTTTCTTTTTTTTTAAACCACACATTTTTCAAAAAATCGCTACTTCAAAATATATTTACCCTAAAATTTACTTTTAATAAAGCCCAAACAGGAGATAAATATGTATGTAAAGAAGCAAACCAATAATAGAGGTTTTATTTTCATTTATTATCTGACTAATTCATGACCTACGACCAACTTATTAATTATAAAGAACACAAATTTTCGAATAATTCTGAGCACTAATGGGCTTAAATGCTTCAATATCCGATATCAGTTGCACCCAACTCTCACGTAGAATAATGCTTAACATCAATGGTCCGGAATTTTTACTTGTTAGTATAATATTGTGGACGGGTTGGGAAGACGATGATATAGAAAGGAAGAAAAAAAATAGGTTAATGCCATTTCACCAAAGTTGTTAAGCACATAAACTACACAATCAGACGATTCAATGAACATACATACATGTAAAGAGTGACTACTAAAATAACTTTTTTAGTTCGGTCACTACTGAAATATTTGATGACTAAAATGAAAGTTTTGTAACCAAGTGAGTTTTTAGACCCAATTTTCACTTGTCCATATCCTTTTGGGGTGGGGTGGGGTGGGGTGGGGTGGGAAAGGGAGAAATAAAAGATGGGAAAAGAAAAAGTAAATTTGTTTGAGATTTGATTCTTTTTTACTCTTCTTTTTATCTGTGTAGGTATTCTTTATAAGGGCAAGAAAAGGAAATTTCAGTGCAACGGCAACCTTTTAATCTTTGCATTTGTCCTTCACACTCATTCTTACCTTTCTCAAAATAAAAAAAATAAAAATAAAAAAAATCTTCATTGGATTGACTCTAATGGGTTTTGTACCTCATCTTCCCAAACCCTAAATTAAAAAAAAAAAAAAAAAAAAAAATTAATAGTAAAATAAGATAATTTCTTATTAATTATATATGTCACAAGATCCTACACCGTTTCCTACACAAGCTTTCCTTAACCTGATCTCTATTATATTATTATCCAATCATTACAACTTTTAGCCAAATTTAGGACCATAATTAGTTTAGGACCCATTTTCTTAGATAATGAAANATTTTCTTAGATAATGAAATATCAATTTACATCCTAGAGGAAAATTACACTTTAATCCTTAAAATTTGTCCTTTCACTTTTTCAATGTAAACATAAATGGCATGTGTGAGAGAAAATAAAAGAAATTAGAAGTTAAGCCCTCGATTTTCATTATTTTTAAAATGCATTTTTCTCTCCCTTTTTTTAACCATACATTTTTCAATAAAATAATATTACACGCAAATTAAAAAATTTTCCTTATTTTTTAACTACACGTTTTCTATCAATCTACTATTCCAAAATACATTCTTAGATTATAATGGGGCTCAAATACGATCTAAATTTTATCTAATGTCAAGTGCAATGTACATAAATATAAATAGTTTACATATACATAATGTGGTGATATGTGATTGAGTCAACATTTTTTCAACCAAATAAAAAAAAAATTCCCACTCTTTTTAACATATCATCTGTACGTAAATCATTATATAACTCCATTATGTACAAGTGGTATTATTCATGTAATTAATATTACGTATGTATGATAAATTAATTCAAAAAGTCATGCACTATGATAGACATTTTTTTCTTTATGATTAATTGGAAAAAATTAAAAATCCCACGATAAGAAGTAGACATGGTCCCGTTAGTCATACTCCACACAGGCGAACATCTATATGCTCTACCTCATATTTATGGGCATGCT
>CAIGRT010086941.1:0-10102 GCA_903798405.1 Fraxinus platypoda
GACAAATACGAAATGAACCGGACACAAATTTCAAATTCCAGCTCGACAAATACCAAATAAACTGGATGCAAATTTCAAATTTATGATATACAGAACCAACACCAAATCAAATTCCAGATGCACTTGATATATACTAAACCAAATTCCAAATGAACTGGTGGACCAAATTCCAGATGAACTGGATCAAATTCCAGGTGAACTGGACATATACTAAACCAAATGGATATATCCGAAAAGAAAAAAAGAAAAACAACATTGGTAGCCGGACGAGCGGCTCAAGGCCGCTAGTCGGGAACGAAATTCAAATGTTAATTTGTTTAGAATCGAAACTGCTCTGATACCATGTGAAGAATATTATAAATTGTATATAATAAACTTGTTTCTATTACAAAGTAAAAGACCCTATTTATAGGGATATAAATAACTTTAAAAGGAAAGATTGCATAATAATTATACAATCAACTATTAAGGAAAATAATCCTACAATATTGGAAAAATATCATAGAAATTATTCTTTCCATATCTTCAACAAAGGTTAAGCTTCATTTCATTCGTGTCAGCTTTGAATGCTTCAGAAACTCCAAGGATAGGGTCAGGAGGAGCCATTTTTATGTCACTGAATCGGGAAACTTTGACAGCAACAGTCATGCTTGTCCGAGTGAAAGACTGCAGCAAACATATAACAGAAAAGTAAGATCTGGTTACGTAAGACATTGATTGATTGAATTTCATTCTTCAGTACAATGGCATAACCTTTGGTCAGAAGACCCTATAGGAATTTAGTTCTTAGTTGGTTCTGTATAATTAAGGTCCAAACAGCAACCTAATAATGAATATTTTCTACAGATGAAGTGAAATGGAAGAATAAACAGATCACATGACAAAACAGGTTTTTGCAAGAAATATCTCATGTTGATTCAGAAGGCCATGATATTGAAAAACTATTGCAGTAGATGATTTAAATAGGAGAAGAGATTAAGGATAATTAGGATTAATGACAATCCAGTATGGTACTCATAAATTCTTGAAATTGTATTTTAAGCCCCTAGACAACAAGATAAATAAGTGGTTGCATTCTACGGCGTCATCCAAATGCTTAAGCAAATAGTCAGAAAGAAACACATTATTTAAAACCTAGATGCCAAGGGTAATCATGGTGCCGCAAGAATACAACGCACCATAGGAACTATATCATATACAACGAAAAGAAAGATGTCATGATAAACAGCCATGACAAAGACAGAAAGGATACAAAACAAAGATCACAATGCTGCCTCATAAATAAAAGATTGAAGCGATATGAATGAATATGCTCCTATTTCCAAACAAATGTTCAAGATAAATAAACTTATGGTTCAGTATGCCAATGTTATAGAGTATTCCATTTTTATTCAAATCATTTTTGCAAATAGGCATATCGAACAATTATCATCAGTAGGTGTTAGGATTGTACCACATTCATAACAATACACTCAGTGCAAGAGCTGGTTCCCTGAATTCATGGAATGAGAATCTAGTTTGTTAGGCACCTGTCATCTTCCTATAGGATGAGCTAGTATATTCTCTTTAGTGCTTTGTCACAATACCTTATCCATAGCCTGTATTTATACCACCGTGAATGAAACAGAAATGCAAGATTTCAATTACCAAAATTAAGCTTCATTTTTTACTTGGTATCAGAGCATATGGCTAACGCCGGATCAAGAAACCCAGCCATTTCTATTGAGCTGAATACCACAGCTTCCACACAAACCAGTGTGAATCAGATCTCTCCATTTGGAATGAATCTCACTCAAATTCCTTCTGTGAAACTGGATAAGGACAATTTCCTACTATGGCAAAATATGCTAATGCCTATAGTTAGAGGTCATCACTTTGATGACTATCTACTGGGAACAAAGCCGTGTCCCCCAGAAAATATTCATTATTAGGTTGCATCAATAACTATCTGAGTGTTAATGGTTAATCTCTAACGTTCGGTAGTGGAATTGGTCCTTTGACTTGAGGTCATCATATTACCTTATATGAGGACAGTCATACTTTGGTGGTGTTGGATGTTACTCTGCCAATGGTCGCTAATACAGTATCGTTCGGGTGTGTTAAGAATCATATGAAAGTTGTGAATGATCGATAGAGGATTTGTCACTCTTAGATAGTAAGAGATTATGATCTACATTTTTTCCAGTTAAGTTGATAATTAAATCTTTGGCCAATGTGAACTCATAAGTTGAAAANGTTGAAGAGGAGTTTTCGACTTACATTGACTTAACGGTGAGATAAAAGATATGATCGATAATTGAGATTGACACATATCCATATCTCATAATTGATCGGATCATATTGACGAAAGGATTATAGTTTCCCGGTAAACAAACAAGTTTTGTTTTGTCACATCACGCGACATTTTCCGTCACATGTATTGCCCTGACACATTGCTAGATGTCAATCTGGGACGATGAATGTGAATTAGTGATAAATTCAAAGGGGTATTTTAATTTATCGATTTTGATTAGATCAAAATAATAATTCACGTTGTTAGGTATCGTGATCGGGAACCTAATGGGTCACACACAAAAGAGTATCGTGATCGGGAACCTAATGGGTCACACACAAAAGAGAACCATAAGAATGAGATTTATCAATTAATTAATTGACAAGTGTTGGATAATTAATTAATCGAGTTGCTTATTAATAGGCTCGAATTAATTAATTGGATTAATTAATTCATGGATCAGATTTAATTAATTTGATTAATTAAATATTGGACCAGGTTAAGTTTAAGAGACGGGTCAAGCCCGTTTGGGCTTATGTTAATAGGCTGTTAAGGTTTGATAACTGTATGAAAATTTTATTATTCTTGCTAACACAAGAAAAGTAAACCCTAGTCGTCATTCTTGTTCTCTATGTGGATCACCATTGGATGCTGAACAATTGGACAGCTTGGATTGCAAATCGTGATCATTGGAGTTCGAGAATCAGTAAAAGAGTTTGCAGAATTCATCAAAGGTATTATTTTAAACACAGTTTCTATCTAAACACAAAGTAGATCCGTGGTGAGAATTGAAAAATTATCAATTTTCCGATGTACATGTTAAGTAAATTCCCAACATGAGCTGTAGAGATGTCCCAAAATCCTGAATATAACAAATGGGTCTCAACTAACCAATTGCTAATGGGGTGGTTGTACTCTTCTATGACCCCGAAATTGCCATGAGGGTCATGGGCAGCACCAGCTCCAGCAAGCTGTGGAATGCCATTAAAGAAAGCTATGGCATATTGAATAGGTCACTAGTAACATTCCTTACTAGTGAATTGCAGAGGACTAGGAAGGGATCCATGTCTATGAGGACTTGAGTACATTCCTTAGCTCGACTTTTGTCCCATCTTCTTGAAAGATTTCAATTTGGCGTCCTGGAAGTATTGGAATTGCAGAGTCCGTCCATTAGCGTCAGATCTTTAGATCATTATCGTTTGATCATATGATTGTCCGACGATGCCCGAAGTACATGTAAACATGAGAAGTAACCAATAAAATTTACATTAACGATAAAAAAAAAAAAAAACTTTGCAATATTCATTTTACATCGAGTATTAAGTTTTTCTTTTTTCTTTTTTTGAATGCAGTGGAGTATTATTAAGTTGGATCTGAATATTTATAAACGATGCAATTCAATACTCATAGTCATACCTTAATTAAGGAAAATGTCAAGATTTAAGCGAGATTGTGGCTTGACCTCCACGTGTCAAAACTTAAGGAGCTAAATTTTGTTTGTCAACTTTAAGCCTTGTCCAAAGATTCAATGTGAGACAAAAAAAAAATTGATCCTTGTGCGTACCCTAGAGAATTAAATTTTAAAGATTAATATTGTGCTTTTAAAAGACTAACTTACTACTCGAGTAATACTTATAATGTTATTTGTTCCCTGAAAATAATCTTATGTTTCAATGTTACAGATTAGAAAGAATAAAAATGCCCAATAAAAATTTTAGAAGTCACATTACAACTTAGTCTTTGTCATTGTCTGAGTCGAAAAGAAGTGTTGTTTAGTGGTAGGTTTCATTTTCAGACATAATTTTTGTGGAAATTGCAAAGGGTACCCTAATTAAGACATTAATTCCAATATTACGTTTCCACATTTTATATCTCAAATATATTGACATTTTATAAGTAAAAAAAATGAAGAACGAAATCCATGCATGCTTCCCTTGATTTGCGCTCAAACAATAAGATTACCACATCTCCTCCAAATCGTTCTTTTTTTCAAAATCCCTAATTTCAAGCTTTATCGTCTTCCGTGATTCATCCAAGTTTCCTTTGATTGCATGCAAATTCTGTTTTTCAATGTTATCCTTCTAAAAATCCTAATCCCTAAAGTCAAGATTCAACATCTTGTGCTCTTTGTTGTCGCTCATCTTGGAACATATAATTAATTAGTAAATAGCTAGGCCTTCAATAGCGATAGAGTTCAAAGAGGGTTAGTAACCATAAATTGACTTCAAAGAAAAAGAAAGCAACCTATTAATACAAAGGCCGGATAAATTTTTTGTCAGAATTTATTATAATGTATGAATAATATTGTTGTGGTATGTATGACGAAATGTTTTGAAATCAAAATATGTATCTATCCAAATTTGTGGTATGTAATGATGTGTTATTTTAGGACTTTGGATGTTTTTATTTTACTCCGATATTATGGTTTTGTTTGATCACATGATATGTTTTGATTTTGGATGTTTATCTTAACATGTTTTTCAACTTACCACGATATCTTAACATATTTGTCCATACATCTGTTCATGAGAGGCTACGATCTTAGTTTAGTTTTTATATAAATACAAATTGCGTATCTAACATCATTTTTTGTTGCTTACTTTACGGGACTAAGATATAAATCCTGAAAAGAGGTTTCGGGGTTGAATTATGGTTTTTGCACCTTAGGAAGTCATTACCGTGTTGAACTTATAGTTGATCAATGAGCAAAAACACTACCGTGTTCATGTTGATCTTCGTTACAAGATAGAATTGTCGTTGAAATTCTGAAGTTGCCTCTAATAGTTGTGCCTCTGTTTTTAGTTTATAGAGACATTATTCCCATTTTATGTACTTTTTATGTTCAATCAAATTTTGAGCTTACTACGTTTAAACTCTGCAAATGTAATCAACATCTATCAGAGTAATAAAATTTTTTTGGGGTGGTCTTCATCTTCAGCAAATGAAGTAAGAAATCACTCCGGGAATCAAAAGGTCCAAGCAAGCAACAATGCACACGATCATTCTATGAAGTATTTCCTAGGTAACCAGTGCAAATATCTACTGGGGTGCCCATCCTGCCTCTATAGCATAGCTTGGTCAATTAATCTAAATCTAAATCTCAATCTCAATCCCTTCTTGTTCTCTCCTTTTGAAACCCTAAATTCCTCCAATTGAGTACCTTCCAAAACAGTCTCATTTCTTCTTAATGGACTTTGTCCTTTACAATTCCCCCGGCATTCCAATCCCCATTTTGAAAGTTAGATGGTGTAAAAGTCCTTAAAAATATCATCCCTTTGTAGTAGCTTTAAAAGTTGTCTTGAACGTCCTTTGGTAGCCATAAGTTATCAAAATTTGGTGATATTTGGAATTTGGCAAAAGTTGCAACCCACCAGTCAGTGATTCTTGTAATACATGGCTGGCTGACGAAACTTTTTCCTACTATTGAGAATAACATAGTCAAATTCATCAGCTTCGTTAAGGTAGAGATTAAATAGATAAAAAATTTCATCTTCGGCCAAAATGAAAAAGGGTGACCAAAATCGGGCAATAGTAAAGTTGTAACTCACGTACTTGGAACCATTGAAATGTTTATGAGGAATGTCAATAAAATATTCCACCCGAGATTAAAGAAGAGGACAAAATATGGGCATTCCATTCTAACTACAACTCTACTTATAGGGCTTGAATTGTTTCCTATATATTTGGTCATTCTCTACAATTTAGTTATGTTGTTTAATTCATTACATGTTAGACAAATTATAAACACAAAATCATTATATTCTTTCTCCATATTTTAGTGAAATCTCAATTCTTTTGCCAATTATTTTATTCTTGAATTTGTAATAAATTATTTTATATTGTGTCATATTATTTTGTCGCCTATTATCACAACAAATTGGTATCGAAATTATCTGATATTTTCTTCATTGTTTATAACAAACTGGTATCAGAGCTAAGACTCAATTCATAGGGAGATTTTTTGATTTTGGGATGGCAACCATGAAGTATGATATTTCGCTTTTGGATTGCAGCACAAGATTTTCGGTGTGACACATAAAGATGCGAGCAATATTCGCTCAGAAGGATTTGGACAATGCGTTGTTAGGATTTGATAAGATGTCCATAACTTGGAATTAGGAGAAGAAACAACACAGGGATCGGAACGCCTTATCACAAATTTTTCATCTTTCGAATAACATTCTTGAAGACGTTTTGAAGGATTAGTCCGTTGTTGTGTAATGGTTAAGATTAAAGCAATTGTGTATGACTAAAAGTCTTTCTAGCAAATTACACTTGAAGTAGAACCTTTATTCTCATCGTAAGACAAAAGGTACATCTCTTGAAGATCACCTAGTCGTGTTTATGGAAATCTTCGTTGATCTAGAAATTTTGGAGGTTAAAGATGATGAAGATTTGGGTTTGATTTTGCCGTGTTCGTTGCTCGCTTCATATATGTCATTTAAAAACACAGTCCAATATAGTCATCACACTCTTACCATTGAAAACATTTATAATGCTCTATATTCAAATGAGAAAATGAAGCATCTCGTTCGAACTGAAACTCATGGAGATGGCCTTATTGTTGATGGGGGTTGTGGAAGGGGCAAATTAAAGTTTAACTTTACAAATAAAATTTGTAATCATTGCAAGGGGAAGATGCACTTGATTAAGGATTGTTATGAGTTGCAGAATAAAGAAAAATTGGCTTCTGCAAATCAAAGGGTAAGCATAGGGCTTAGCGCGGGTCGGTTTGGTTCGAATTTTTTCGGTTCCAGAAATTTTCGGGTATTTAGTAAATGGAACCGTCGGTTCCAGATATAATTCTGGAACCGTTCGGGTTCGGTTCGGTTCTATTTGGTTTCGTACTATAATTAAATTTTTTAACATTTAGAATAATACTACATAAATACACCTGAAAGTAGATATTAATACTAATAACAAAAAGTAGATACAAATACCAAGTTCAATATTGACTTTTACAAATTAACGTAATCTAATTTAATAACATATAAATAACAAGTTGTCAAATACAAATACCAAAAAGTAAAGATTACTAGTAAAACTTCGATAATTCATATCAATAATTCATTTGTTTCAAACCTTCAAGTCTACATAAAAAATGAAATATAAATTAGAAGTCATAGAGATAAAATATTTTAAAGTATTGATAATACTTACCAACTATTTAATGTAATCATCAGTTGCTTGACTTTCTATACTAGCTATAAGAAACTACATAAGAAAAAATTGAAAAAAACACAAATAACAAAAATAAATAAACTATAAATTGTTCAACTAATAAGATTTAATAAGAAAAAAAATTATTAGTTTGTTTAGAAAAAATAAAAGAAATTGATTTATCCAATATAAAAAAAAAAATCGGTTCTTATTCGATTTTTCGGTTCTTGGTCTAGAACCGAACCAAATCAAACCATTCAGTTCTCAATTCGAATACCCGTTCGGGTATTTCATTTAAAAGAAACCGCTCGATTCGATTCGGTTCCGGTTCGGTTCAGACATTTTGCCCAGCCATAGGTAAGCAATTAGATACTTCAAGTGAAGCTAGTGTTGGAGAAACGTTTCACGATGATGGAGAGCTATTGATTATTTTTTGCGACGATTCCAAAGTTGAAGATGATTGAATTTTTTTTACAACTTGAAGTTTTCAAATGTGTCCCAATAAGAATTCGTTTACAATATATGAAAAAGTTTTCAAAGGTGTTATTGTGATTGGTAATAATACACCTTGTCAAATAGCTAGTATTGAAAGTGTTAGAATTAAGTTGACTGATGGAAGTGTTAGAACACTTGATGCAGTGCGAGATGTTCCTGATTTGAAGAAAAATATTATCTTCTTAAGTACTCTTGACTTGAAAAGGTATAAATTCATTGGTGAATGTGGAGTCTTGAAAGTTTGTAGAGGTGCTCATATTATGTTGCAGTGAAAAAAGAAGTCTTAATTATATGTCTTGCAAGGTTTTACAGATTTTTTTTTTGATCGATCAGCATAGTTTAAGGACTTAGGTGGATTGTAAGTTTAGTTCAGCACCGTCGGAGTTTTGTTTGGGGTCTATTTTGATGTTTACGTTTTAGTCAAGTTTGAAAGTTATGGATAATTTCGTTTTGCCGCCATTACTAGCGGTGCCATTGTATTCAATTTCTAGAAACAGACATGTTTTTGAGAATATGCCTCCACACAGGTACAAAGATGTTGATTTAGTTAATTCTGCTGCGTTCGTGTTAAAGGTGATGATTCTAGCAAATATCTTTCAATTGAAGTGTTTCGTGGTGATTCTGTTACATGACTTGTTTCAGCCTTGTTTGGTGATTGTTAATCACGTTTGATTTTGTTGTTCGTAATTCGAGCAATTTTAGTATCAAAGGGTGTCTTGAAATTTTGATTACTCTAAGTTTTTTGAGTTTGAACCCATTTGAGTTTTGTAGTAGAGGTGGAGAATATTTCCAAGTTAGGAAATTTTGATGGAGAATTTGGTTTGTGTTTTTTGTTAAGAGTTGAAGTTTATTTCTTGATGTGGAGTTTTGTTTCCGAGTAGAGAATTTTTGAAATTTACTCATTGCATTAGAATTCGTGTCAATGTGAAATTTGTTAGAATTATATGTGAACCGAATTCTATTTTGGGACATTAAGAGCAATTCTATTTATTGGAGTGATTTTGGAATCATATTCGAAATTTATTTGGCAAATTCTAGTTGAAAACTCTAATGGGAATTGGTATTGCGTTGGGCTTGAAGAAGACAAGATATGAGCATCACTACTTCTTGGGCTTGGAATGTTCCCTATATATATTTGACTATTTTCTACAATTTAATTAGGTTGTTTAACTTTTACAAGTTAGACAAATTATAAACACAAAATTATTGTATACTTTTTGATCCATATTTTAGTGAAATCTACATTTCTTTGCCAATTATTTTATTCTTGAGTTTGTGAGCAATTACTTTACATTGTGTTATATTATTTTTTCGCCAATTATCACAACAAATTGGTATCGGAATCGTCCGATACTTTCTTCGTTATTTATAACACATGGAATAAATATTTATGTCTCGATCGTCAAGACATGTCTGAACAAAAGAATGCCTCGATCACCGAAGATCCCATGAGCGAAGGAATATAAAATGAATTTGAATTACATAAAAATACGCGTTGATAGTTGGAATTGTTATTACCTTTTTCCTAGATGCTTTAAATTGTGATGTTTTGTCCCGTTTCATTTCGTTTTTATTTCTGTTTTCCGTGTAATCTAACGCCGGCGCCAACATTATTTACAATTGGTTTATGATATGATTTTGAGTCAATAATTTTGGATATCACCTGAAACTGAAAGAGACGTTTGCGGCATATGAGTTGATTTAGTGAAGAAGAAAAAGAAAATCGATGCATTTGCACATGCAAACTGCATATTGGACGCGGGTTTATTTATTAAAATTCAAAGACAAATGCTTCTGCTTTCACATCACAGTTCCCTACATACACACATACCTTTCTTGCTTCATGCAGAAACCGCGTTAAACCACCCCGTCTCCCTAAAACCAAACTTAACCAACCCGCTTTCACATCATCTCAACGTCAAAATAGATAAATGACAAGTATTCATTTACAGATGGGAGATGCTAGAGGTACATCACCTCTTACATCGGGATGTCCAGATAAATGACAAGTATTCATTTACAGATGGGAAATGCTAGAGGTACATCACCTCTTACATTCGGGGTGTCCATAATGGACACCCGGCACCTCCTCATTGGAGGGAGCGCACACCCGGCACCTCCTCATTAGAGGGAGTGGTCGGCACCCCCTTCAATGAGGAGGTGCCGGGTGTCCAT
>CAIGRT010086970.1:0-24257 GCA_903798405.1 Fraxinus platypoda
ATTTTCAAGTGAGTTTTACAATTTAGAATTCGGTTAAAAGCATGTAAGAATGTTTTACATTGGTATCAGAGCCTAAGTAGGTTTTTTTTTTTTTTTTTGCTTAAATACAAAAGCAAAGTTGTTTTTAAATTCTATGTTAAATTAATACCTGCAACAATTGTAGCACAATTATTATTACTATTATTTAACATAGAATTATCAATAAGAGACATGATTTATTAACATAAAGAGAGATAACAAAAGGACAATAAGGTGAAATATGATAATGAATTAATTAAACAATAAGAGAAACATTTTGTTAAAAATTGAGATATATAATTTAAATTGAAAAAAAATCACAGTCGGAAGTTCATTTTCATTCGTTAAATCAAAGTTCAAGATAATGTCGACGGAAAGTGACTTGAGACGACTAGGTCAACGAGGAATAGAAACTACTAATTTTTCACTTAGTTGTCCATTTGGGATTGGCCAATTTAATAATCTAGGATTTGTGATCAGTGTTTATTATTAAAAATCATTATTTTTTTTTTTCTAAAAACTTTACTATTGAAGTGAAAATTTTAATTTTTTCATAAAGACAACCTTGCAAAGCGAGACAATCTAAAATACACAATTATTTATGAAGTTGTGAAATTGAAGTTCTACTTATGCTAATTTAAGTTGATTATATAGATATTGGTTCAGACAAATAATTTTTTTTTTGGTGCTATTAGCTTATTACAGAAAAATAATATTATCTAACGCTAGTTTAAGTGATTACATTTTATATGTTCAATTAAGGGGCCGACCCAAGATTATGGTTCAGTGAAGGCGTGACATAATTACGTAAAAAATTATTTCAAATAAATTGGAAAAGAAACCCAAAAAATATAAAATGAAAATTTGAATTTAAAAAAATCGCATTTGAAAATCTAGTGGGGGCGACGAGTTTCCTTCATAGGTCCGCCCCGATTCAATTAAACGGGTTGCATGACTTTGTATTTAAATGAACCTATAATTTAATGTCATTTAATTGTCACGTAAACTGATACTTAACACTCAAGGTAATGAATAACATTACTCATTACATAAATGACTTGAATTTTTATTTTTTTTATAAAAGTTTTAACGGATTTTAATAAAAGTTAATGAAATATATGATTGAAAAGTTCCACAAAATTTATGGATCCTAAAAAAAAAAAAGAACCATGCTACAGTGCCCGCGTGGGTGACCGTGGGGATGACCGCACACACACAGGAGGGGGTCAGATTATTTTATTCGAGGGTGGGACCGGCGCCGAGTCTGTGAGTGTGTGGTCATCCCTGCGGTCACCGGCGCGGGTCGTTTAGCATTATTAAAAAAAAATGTAGGTTTAAAATTGATGAAATTTTAATAATTTTTTGTCAAACAAGCACTAAATTTGATTGACAACCGGTGTTACTTTTTTGTAATTAAATTGTTCACTTGTTTTCTCTTATTTTTGTTCAAATTTGAAAGAAAAAAAAAACTGTAAAAAATGAATATATCCTGCTCGACTTGTGAATTTTTATGTATATTGAATAAGAAAATATAGCATTTGAATTAAAAATTGAAATAATAATCAACCCTACGTAAAAAAATCGTCATTCTTACGTCATACAAAGTTAACATGCCACCGTAACTTGTTAACTGTCATCCATTTAGACGTCCCCCAGAACTCCTCTCACGGTCTCACCTTCTTCGTTACTACCTCATTTTCCCTTCCTTTTTCTATTTTTCACTCTTCTAACCTTTTTCATTCTCTCCTCTTTGATGCTCTCGATTATTTGTGCAACTTTCCGTGCTTGATCTTTGATCAATTTCTGTCTGTTACGTCATCGATTTGGATTTTTTTGTCTCGATTTTGGACTGTAGAAGCTAAGTGAATCAGTGAATTATAAGCAGCGGTCTTCGGATTTTATTTCCTTTCTAGTTAATTTTTGATCTGCTATGAATGAACAGTAGATACAAATCTTTGTAAGATTGAAGAATTAACGAGATTTGAGTAAACGGCTTCTGATTGACGAGAGATGGCAGAGAGTTTGCGCTTCCCGCTCAATGCTCAATTAGGTGATTCCTCTTTCATGCTTCTCCTTTTAAGCTGTTTATTACGATTTATTTATTTTTTTGGTTAGTTGATCTTTAAAATTTTCAAAAGTCAGTGGATATGCTTTTAGAGTTATTCATATACTGACGTGTATCTAAATCTATATATAGGTGTGTAGACACATGTATCTTTATAAAATTCTCAGGCTTAAGGAATATGCGTGATTTGAAGTAGTAATTGTCCGAGCAGAGAGCATCTTGTCAAAACATCTATTTATATGAATAGTAATTAGGTGCGCAAAATAATTAGCATAAAAAAATAATAATAAAAATAATGAGAGACAATAATAAGAGGAAATTTCTGAAAGAGTGCAGTTTTAGAGTGAGAGGGGACTTTGTCCAGCCTGGTTAGAAAATTTTTGCCAAAGAATAAATCACCGTGGAAGGATGAAAAAGCATTTTGATCTTTTTTTTTTTTTTTTGCTTAAGGAATAAGAACGCAATCCAGGTTTCTTTTGCCACATTCTATTTTATACGATAGCATCCGCCTGAATGGAATCAAAAAATATTTTGTGATCTTTTTTTTTTTTTTTTGCTTAAGGAATAAGAACGCAATCCTGGTTTCTTTTGCCACATTCTATTTTATATGATAGAAATATTTTGTGGTGGGTAAACCCCAGTTTATTCTTGAACATCTGTCGAAATTAACTCTTTTAAGATAGTTATAATGTTTACATCATTAGAACTATTTTTTATTTGCTTTCATTCTCCACTTGCCAACACACTTAAAGCTGTTCTCTTTGTAGCACTTGCTACACTTGTTTTTGGTCATTGATTCGTGATAATTATCAGTTCTCAACTTTTCAATGGCCTCATGTTAGATGTTGATTTCCCTATCTAACATGAGTATCATGTTATGTATATTGTAGCACTAACATTTTGTTAGTAAATCATTTTTTCGTTTTCATAGCTAGACACTACTTTGCGTTGCTCTAAAAACGTTGTTATTGCACAAAACATGCTCTAAACTGCCTTTGTGGGGAGAGCTAGAGAAAGGGAAAATCTTATTCTAAGTTATCATAATGAGGGATGAACCTAAGGGATATGAAGAATTTCATGATAATTGGAAACAATTAGTTGATGGGCTAAGCACCTGAACTCTCTTTGTATTGTTTTTGTCATTTATCATGAAGGATTAAGAGTTTGCCTTTAAAATGGATAAGCTGTGGTATAAGTTGTGAAATGATGCCTTCTACAATCTCTGCTTTCTTGAAATTCTCTCTGCAAGAAAACTTATATGTCTATATCAATTAACTGAGTTGCTAGTTTAATGCAGATATTGATCAGATTCTCCTGGAAGCACAACATCGGTGGCTGCGTCCTGCTGAAATTTGTGAAATTCTTCGAAATTATACAAAATTTTGCCTTTCTCCAGAACCTCCTAATAGACCCCCAAGTAAGACTTTTAGTGCCCCTGTTAACTTAATAATGGTCCGTTTGAGATGACTTTTGTCGGCTGTGAAAAATGGTTAACACACAAAAACACATGCATTGACATGTCCCTTTTACCTTTAGAATTGTAACTTTTAGTTGTTGTCACATATACTATAAACGTGTACTAGTTCTTTTTAATACCAATAGTTGGTGACAACATGTAGGATTCTTAACTTTGAAGGTTTACTGGATTCAAATTAATAGACGTTTTGGCACTTTATTCACGAATTTCTGATCTGATTTATTTGCATGACATGAAAGTATGGTGTTGGGTAAATTTTCAATGAAACTATCGTATGTGACGAAATTTTTAAAGGTAAAAAAAATCGAAAGAAGACCATTTAGTCAATATCGAATCTTTCTTTGTTCAATTTCAGCAACACTATAGTTGTTGTAGTGGTTCGCTTCTTATTTGTTCTTTTTACTGTGTTGTCATAATTTGTCTTCAACTAGACTTAATAACTTATGATTACTCTGTCAGATGCACCTCTCTGTCGTTCTGTTTGTGTTTGTATATGAGCAATGGATGTTTAAACTTAGAACTGTATAACATTGTTGAAAGATGTCTGTCTTCATCCAGTCTTGTATATGTTTTTCTTCAAATAACAAAAAAGCCTCATGACAGCTTGTCCAGTATTGTTTCTTTCTAGCTGATTTTGATTTATGCATATTATTTTGATATCATGTCCCATTCAGGTGGTTCGCTCTTTCTTTTTGACCGCAAGGTGCTACGATACTTCCGGAAAGATGGCCATAACTGGAGGAAGAAGAGAGATGGAAAAACTGTGAAGGAGGCTCATGAAAGGCTCAAGGTAGGTGCCAACTGATATTGCCCTGCTTATGATTTTTTATTTTACTGGGAAAAACCTAAAATGTTGCTTTAGAAGTGGTGACCTTTCTAAATATATCAAATAAAACTGTTTAAAAAAAATAAAAGCTAAATCAGATATAAGAAGTCATTCTTTTTGTAAACTGTGTTGATGCTTCCATAATAATATATCTGGAAGCTTATATCTTTTCAGGCTGGAAGTATTGATGTATTACATTGCTACTATGCCCATGGAGAAGAGGACCAAAATTTTCAAAGGCGCAGCTATTGGATGCTTGAAGAGTAAGTCTGGTTTTATTAAGTTTCATAATGTGAAAAAAAATTGTAACTATCAATTTGTGATGATCAGATAAATAACACATAACAAATCAAGTAGTTCTTCTACTTTCCATTCTCAAGCTTTTCTGATCTTGATATTTCAGACAGTAGGACTGCTGAACATCCAATGATTTGAAAAGTTTACTTGTCCAACTTTCTAAAGCTGTTCGGTTCAATTCGTTTGATAATTTTCTGCCATTTACTGAATTGTTGATATGTTGAACAATGCAAGTGTTGACTGTGGGAAATTCTTTAATTCTCTATAGTGAATTTTTTTCCAAATAAATGTCCATAGGCACTGGTCTTCTTTTCTTTGTCTTGTGGGTGGACTTAAATTAACAGCTGATCTACCATTTATTATTGTTTATTAATATTGAAATTTTTATTTTACTTTATTTTCCTCATTTCAAGAATTCTTTTTGTTTTTGTTGTTTTCCAATTTAATGATCCCTCGTCGATTATTTTATTTCTTTTGTTTTGTGTATGGCTTATATAAATGAGGTCATATCTAGGATCGGTACCTTGTTGTACTGTCAATTGCATGGATAGATTTTTTCTCTTCAAATTGATTGTAGTAGTAGATTGATTTAGATTATCTCTTATTCTACATCAATTGACTTTGCAGGCAGAACTAAATCTAGCAACATTATAGCAGTAGGTTGAATCATTATGATAGTTGAACATCCTCTTACTGTAGAAACTGTGGATGGACTATTGAAGAGCTCTTGGATCTCTATGATATAATACAAAATCTTTGTGTTTTTTATCCACTTTTGGCTTCCTTAATTCCAGTAAAAAACATGTGTAAATTTTTGGAAGGTGTTATTTGGTATTAGTTTCTAATTAGCGTTCCTTGTGTCACTATACTATAAGAGCAGGCTGTTTAGATGATTTTTGTTGCTCTAGATCTTCGTGCTGTTTCTACTAGGTTGCAAAGCACAATCTTATAATTCGCTGGAGGAGAATTTTAGATAATGGAAAGAAATTATGAGGAAATAAGGATTTAGACAGAACACTATTTATTATTGGTTTTACTAATTATATTTTATTAGATATTAGAAATTGCATGCATAGTAATTCATTATTTTAGGAACCCTTAGCCAATTTACTTCTATTAAATTTGAGGACTCCTAGTAAATCACTAAATCAGTTACTTCTTTCTTTAATGACTCCTGGTAAGGCCTATACAAACACGAGCCATTGAGGTTTTATTCCTTTTAATGTATTTATGATCTAATTGATATATTTTTCTATAATTACATTAATTTAACAGTTTAGTTTAAATTAGCTCTTGTTCTGCATCAGGGATTGTCAATCATGTACCTATATGATCACAGTACTTGGGTTCAATTTTTCATACCTTCAACTTATTTTTCATCTTATTTGGAGGAGTCTGATTTCTTTTAATTGCTGATTTCTGCTTCAGGGAGTTGTCTCACATAGTTCTTGTTCACTACCTGGAGGTAAAGGTATCCTTTCTGCCTTGTCAGATCAGCCTGTTATAACAGCTGTATTAGCACATCTTATCAAAAGTTGATCTTTATGCAATCACCTCTTGGCTTAAAGTGCAAGAAAGTTAATATATCCTCAAAATCTACTTTGAACTAAATTATGTGAATCTTATAATCTGAGGATTTTGTTATTTAAAAAGTACTTACAGTGAACTATAATTTGGTTTTGTGAAGGTATTCCTGGCCTTGACTTGAATCTAGGTCTTCATGTGCATTTCTTACTCTGAATACTAGTATATGACAATTGGCATCCTTGGTATTTTTGGGCAGTTACAATGTTTATAAACTTCCTGAAATATTTGTTTCCTTGCAGGCAAACAGAACAAATTTCAATCACATTAGGGAGTCTGAAGTTAATCCTGATTCCCAAAAACCTAGAGAAAATTCACACAACTCCGAGGTTGTCAGTTCTGTATCTTCAGAATTCCGACCATATAGCTATGAAGGAACCTCGCAAGTTACGGATTCAGCTAGCCTTAACAGTGCTCATGCTTCTGAATTTGAAGATGCTGAATCAGGTTTACTTGCTGTGCATTTATACTTCAATGCTGAATCAAGCTGCATTGAAGATTTTACTTTTCTTATTTGTTTTCTGTAAATGAGTTACTCCAAAATCATTTATTTTCAGTCATCCTTAAAAAAATTTGTATCGACAGTGTATTGTTGCCAACAAAGTCCAGGATTCCAGTCTTTTGACAATGTACAGAAACCCATGGTACAGAAGATTAGAGATGGTTCAATTCCTTACTGTGATGTCCCTATATCAGGTAATGTGTCGCCATCCTTTTTTCCGGCTGCAGCATTAACGATTAGATGATTTCACTTTCATGGTTAATTGGACCATTTCTGTAGCCATATCATTTTTTACCCTTTAGTTCAAAATTTTTAGACATAATGAAAGATGTAGCAGTGGATATCGAACTTAAGGCCAAAAAGGAGTAATTATATTTTATTACTGCATGAGCTTGCCTACCAAAAAATAAAATATTAGTACTAAAGTATGTACCATAAAGGCATCTATTTTACTGTGATAGTTAAAGTTAGACATTCATCCAATTGTGGACAGCGGAGTATTATGTTTGTACTTTTACATAGTTGAATATTATCAAAATTACACTGCATGAGCTTGCATATCAAAAAATAAAACATTTATACTCTAAGTACGTACAATAAAGACATCTATTTTACTGTGATAGTTAAAGTTAGACATTCATCCAATTATGGACGGCGGAGTATTATGTTTGTACTTTTACATAGTTGAATATTATCAAAATGATTTTGTATTTGTAATGATTCAGTATTTCTGCAGATAATTCTCAAGGACAATTCTCAGCTGTTACTGGTGCAAGTTTTGAATCAATTAAACAGAGAGAAAAAAATAAAAACTCCATGGATAATGGTTTGACATATGAACTCCACAGCGACCTTGATTTCCAATCTTGGGAAAATGTTGTGGAAATCAGTACTGATGGCTACCAAGCTATCAATTTTCAGCCACCGCTTTCTTCGGCCCAAAGTTCAATGGGCATGATGTTTGGACAAGAAAATGAATTGCTGGGTCAAGTTGTTTCTAGTGGCATTGATAAAAGGCAAGAGTTTGGAAGCCATTCCAATGGCTTAGAAGAGTGGCAGGTACAGATTGATGTTACTGTTACATTTTCTATGCACCATAACTGATAGGCATAGCATAGCAGCAGATGCAAACATTATAGCTTGAGTGTGCCACATTAGGATTAGATCGCTCTATCCGCTGGCTTTTCATCGATCCTCTTTGACATGATATGAGTAGATGTTTAACGTTGGAACTTGAGAATGGACCTTGGAGTTCTTTAAGTGCATGGGTAGGATGGGTTTTCTTAACAGATGGAAAACAGTTTTAATAGGTTTGACTTGCTTAAGATGGTTCCATGGTATGTGGTCTTTAAAAGTTAAAACTCATGTTCAAACACCTATTTGCCTATCCCGGAAAAAATAGTTGAAAGCACTAGTTCAGAAGGAAGGTTTTTTCCAACAGTATTCTAGTTTTTTGAAGTAGCCTCAGCAATTCTTGCTTTATCCAGTAGAAGTTTTTCAGTCTATTTCATGTATTTCTTTAATCAAAATTTTGTGCTTTTGAGTTGTATAATTAATTGCAGCTAGAAATACTTGTATTTTTTATGTCAATAAAAAATGAAGTGATATATATATCATGTTTTGACGTTGAGCTTCTACTCTACATCTTATCCACATAAAGTTCAAAACAGTTTCTTTTCTTTTTTATCTGGAATTTGAAATTAATCAGACTTCTGAATGTGATTTTGTACGTTGGATTGAAGTGGTCCATGGATCAGAAGTTGCATGAGAATTCCAGATATGATCCATACAGCGAGATACATAATGTTAATGTTGAGGAGCTTCACGACACCGTGGGGCCTTGCAATACATATCCAGCCAATCAAAGTAAACTCCCTATGCCTAGTGATCATCAAAAGCAGGATATGTCTGCTGAACTAGAGAGTTCTCTAGCATTGGAGTCCTATGGCAACCTAAATGTTGATGACAATGCCAATTATCCAGCCTTGAGACAACCTTGCTTAGACGGGCTTCTAAGAGAAGGTCTGAAAAAGCTCGACAGCTTTGACCGTTGGATGAGTAAAGAACTTGGAGATGTTACTGAGTCACAAATGCAGCCTGGCTCTGGGCCCTACTGGGAGACAGTTGGAATTGAAAGTGGAGGTGATGAATCTGGTATTTCTGATCAAGTGCCGTTGGACAACTATATTCTAGGCCCCTCTCTCTCCCAAGACCAGCTCTTTAGCATAGATGAATTCTCACCGAACTGGGCATATGCTGGGTCAGAAATTAAGGTTAATTATATCAAATACTCTAGTCTAAGGCTGATTCAGTTGCTCATATGTATCAGCTCTTACTGCAGTTTTACTTCACAAAGTAATGAAGGTATTATATTCTTTCTTATGTTTCTTTTTCAGGTGGTTATTATGGGAAAATTCTTAAGGATTCATGAAGAGGTGGAGAAGTATAAATGGGCATGCATGTTTGGTGAACTGGAAGTTCCGGCAGAGATTATAGCAGATGGCATTCTTTGCTGCCGCATACTCTCACAAAAGACTGGAAGGGTTCCATTCTATGTGACATGTTCTAACAGGCTAGCATGCAGCGAAGTACGGGAATTTGAATTCCGAACTACAGATGTTCAAGAAATAGATATTGCAGATGCAGGAAGCGTAATCTCCGGTGAAACTGTTCTTCATATGAGATTTGGGAAATTATTGTCTCTTGGATCTGTCCAAACGTCTGTCCAGAAGGGGGCAGCGGAAAATGATTTGTGCAGTAAAATCAGTTCATTGCTGAAAGATGACAATGAGTGGGAACAGATGTTAAAACTCACTACGCAGGATGAATTTTCAGCTGACAGGGCACAAGACCGGCTATTGCAAAAGCTTTTAAAGGAGAAGTTGTATTACTGGCTTCTCCAGAAGGTTGCTGAAGGTGGGAAAGGCCCTAATATATTAGATGAGGGTGGTCAAGGTGTTCTGCATTTTGCAGCAGCTCTTGCGTATGACTGGGCTATACAACCCACAATAGCTGCAGGTGTTAGTGTCAATTTTCGGGATGCAAATGGATGGACTGCACTTCACTGGGCAGCATATTATGGCAGGTAGGAATCATGGGATTTTACTTTAATGATGCTTTACGTTGGGTTCCTTGCTCCCACAACTCATTTCTTCTCACACGTGTGCTTATTTACATCAATATGTTGTGTACTTTTTGTACCATATTGTATAAATGTTTCAGAGGCTACATTGTTAATATTTAGCAAGTATAAAACAGGTGCTCTGGTTTTTCTGTCTGCTAATTGTAATCCTTGATATTATAAGTCCACTTATATCTGTTGACGAATCTAATCTCTGTATTTTGCTCCAACAATTGCAATTTTAGAGAGCGCATGGTGGCTTTCCTCATCTCCATAGGTGCAGCTCCTGGAGCATTGACGGATCCCACCCCCAAATGTCCTTCTGGAAGAACTCCTGCAGACTTAGCATCCTGCAATGGACACAAAGGAATTGCTGGTTATCTTGCAGAGTCTGCCCTAAGTTACCACCTTTTTTCACTTAACCTGAAGAAGTCGAAGGAGGGTGATAATGAAGAAAAAGCTGTAGAAACATTATCTGAGCGCACTGCAACTTTAGTTGGTTATGATGACTTGCCCCAGGGACTGTCATTAAAAGATTCATTGGCTGCTGTTCGTAATGCAACTCAAGCTGCAGCTCGCATTCATCAAGTCTTCAGAGTACAGTCATTTCAGAAAAAGCAGACAAAAGAGTATGGGGACAGTGAATTTGGAATGTCAGATGAGCGTGTGCTTTCACTTCTATCTGTAAAAGGCAAGAAAACTGGGCGACATGATGAACCAATGCATTCTGCTGCAATATCAATACAAAATAAATTCCGCAGTTGGAAAGGCAGAAAGGAGTATTTGTTGATTCGGCAACGAATTATTAAAATTCAGGTCTGGTGCTCTATCTCATATGTTATCAAGAAGAATGTGTTGCATGCTTCTTATATGTTTCAGTTGTTAATTGTCCATGAAATTTTCAAAAATTCTGAATTTTGGCGTTTCATATAAAAGGCCCATGTGAGAGGACACCAGGTGAGGCAGAACTACAAAAAGATAATCTGGTCAGTAGGCATTCTGGATAAGGTCATTTTGCGCTGGCGAAGGAAAGGAAGAGGATTGAGTTCATTCAAACCTGAAGCACTTTCTGCAGGTACTAGCATGCAAGTAACAGAACCAAAGGAGGATGACTATGATTTCTTAAAAGAAGGTAGAAAGCAAACAGAGGAAAGATTGCAGAAGGCCCTGGCTAGGGTGAAATCCATGGTTCAGTACCCAGAGGCTCGAGACCAATACCGCAGATTGCTCAATGTAGTCTCAGAAATGCAGGAAACAAAGGTTGGCCTGTTTTATAACTTATCAGTGCTAAACGAGCACCTTAATTTTTTGAAAGTGATAACTCTTGCATCCTTGTATGGAAACTTTGATCCTGCAATTTTTTGAGTCCATATGGTGATGAAAATTTGAACATAGCATTTTTCATTACATTTAGAGAGTGATACTTTTAAGACCGCACATGGTGGGAAAAGTGATATTTGGACTGTACATGAGGGGTGTACTTGATGCGACAAAATAGATACCATTTGGGCTATGGCTTTAGCTAATGAAATGGTGCACTTGAGTGACACACCACACTTTACATTCCCAATTAATTTCTGCATACTCTACAGCCCCTGCTCATGCAAATTTGACGCTACTTGTTGATTCAAGAATTACTACTAACTACACAAGTCTACTTTTATTGTTGCAGCAAACCGATTATCCCATATTATACCTTAAACACACCACTCCTTAAGTGAGCATATTTGACCTAAATTATGTCCCTGACTCCTCCATACTTAATGACCAACAATTTTGCTAAAATAGAATTTTATTGCTACTCGTTGATGGAACTGTGTAATGATATGATCTTGATTTTCCCTGCAGGCCAAGTATGATAGGATCCTGAACAATCCAGATGTCGATTTTGATGATGATCTGATCGACCTTGAAGCTTTGTTGGAGGATGACACATTCATGCCTACTGCATCTTAAATTTACCTAAATCATCATATACTGTGTAAAACCCACCACCTAGCTTAGGTTACTGGTACAATTTTCTGACTAGGTTGCACAGATTCTCTTGTAAATTAGCTCTAGCTGATTGATTTAACCTTAATGTTTGGTCCAGAGTGGCAAGAATTTGATGGTAGGGTTGGTAGAGTGCTCCGCATTTGTGGAGATCAGATAGAAGTGGTAATGCTATAATGTAAAATCTTATCCTCTCTGCATTTACGATGGTTTCTTTTGATGTAATACGATGTAAAATCTTATCCTCTCAGCATTTACAATGGTTTCTTTTAATGTAATAAGATTTTACTACAGTATGTTAAGTTGGAGTTAACAGTTCTTTTTGGAACCCAAATATTCTCGATTTCATTATTTTTGGTAATATGAAGGTCTAATGAGTTTACCTGTTACGTTAGATCCTTTTCCTTTGTCCTAGTGAAGGCAGTGGTCAGAAACATCAGTTTGTCAAATTTATTATTTGGGTATGCTTTAGCCTTCAGCTGTTTTTATTCATATGTATGCCTCCACGCCCACTCCACGAATGCGTAGGAATGTCATTGGGGATGAACATTGGATTACAATGTGATGCAAATGAAAAGATCTTCAGGATATTGGAGAGAAGTGCATCAAATAAATAAACATTCGAAATTTTCCTCTTTATTGTACAACATATTCCATAAGACTATTGAGAATGATTTCAAATATCATAAAGATGTGTTGTGTTCAAATAATAGAACATGATGTAGGACAATTTTATTGTAAATATGATAGAAATTAGTTGTTATTAAAATAGTATTTTTTTTCCTTTTAGGATTTTAGTTTTTTGTCCTTTTATTAACATTGTTTGAGGCTCGTTTGACATGACTTTTGTTTTTTTTATAGAATAGCTTTGGGAGGAAGCCACTTTAATTTTTGTTTGGAAATTAATTTTTGAAAGCACTTCCTATTTAAGAAATGTTCTTAGAGGAAGTCACATTGAATCAGCTTTCTCAAAAAAAAATTTTAACTACTAAAAGTGTTCATAAAATTAGTCAAACGAGTCTAAAAATAGCTTTTGGATCTCAAAAGTTCATTTTGACTTTTCAAAAGTCATGCTAAATGAGCCCTTAGTTTTCTTATATTGATGAGATCAGAAAATTATTTTTGCCTATGTAAACAAATGTTATGTACAAGTTTCATTCATCAATTCTATACAATTAAATTATCCTCTTTAACATATTTTTCGAGTTTTTACTTTTGTCGTGTTTCAAGAATTTTAAATCGGCTCACATCTGAACACAAATGTTGGAACAAGAACTTTAGGATGTCACAAGATGCTTTTTGCAATTCAATGAAGCGAGGCACATCCGATCCTGAACCAAACCTGTTCGCTAGTAAGGCGTTACTACTGGTCTAGGTTGGACAAATGATTTAATTGAACATTAGAAATATTGATAATTATCTTTAATGGTATAATGTCATGATATTGGATGCTTTCTCGACGTCAATTTTAAAATGATGTAAGCAACCATGTTCCAAAACATTTTGTATTGAAACCAGGTTGATTCAAAACCAACCGTAGAGTGCACGCAAATTATTCAAACATGAGCTGTTAACCTAGTGGAAGAAAGTTCATTAGACTGGATCTTGTTGACTTTTCTACTCGACAATTCAGACTTTAATGTTTTCTATTATTTTTCATGAGTTTCCACCATTCTGATGTTGAAAATATGTCCGTTGGAATCCGTTAATTTATGACCTAACATGTTCTTATGGACCCCAATATCTAAGATTCCTTGACAATGGGATGTACCTTTTTAATTTTTCTAAGTGGGATGGTTACCAATTCCTCTTGCAGGAATGTCAAAGTTTAGCCTAATTATTGAATTTCCCTTTTTCAAGGTAAACCCGACTTTGTGCTTGTTTGGAAAAGTTTAAAAGTCGTTTAAAAATTGAGGTCAAAATTAAAAATTAATTTTAATTACATATTTCATGGGATATAAACTTTTCAACTAAACATTTCATCAACATTTATCAAATCATCCCCTTATATAAAGCATAGTCTCAAATCTCATTTGTAAGTAAAAAAGGAATACATACAATCCATCTAAAAAAAACTATGGATAATGGCACCCTTTTTGATGTACTTGTAGCACTACTCAAAAACTATTATCTAAGTATAAATCCACATCCGTTACAATTAAAAAACATTAACTAATATAAAATTTTGGACTATTGCTCTTAATAAGTTTGACATTTTAAAATGAAATCTCGACTCTTCATAGTAACAAGTAACACCAGCTTGTAGGCATAATGAGGCTGACTGTTATAATTATTGAAATATAATTCAAGAATTTTGTCTAGGATGATTATCACATTCTTGCTTTTTTGGAAATCCCACTCTTGCTTTTAATCAAATAAACATTATTATATAAGTTTTTTCAGGAAAGAAAAAAAGTGATTATTTTAATTTTAAGCCCTCTTATTCTCTTGTTAATCCCAATTAGTATGTGATTTAGAGGATGATTAGGAAGTCATACATAATTGTTGAAAAGAGTAAAATATTTGAGTGATTTGGTTTCTGAATATCACCAACTCCCATCAGGGCCCCTCTTTAGATCTTCTTGACAACTATACTGCATGTGGGAAACTTTGAAGTTTGACCACAATCATCTCTCTAACAATATCTTCACAGCCAGTCATACTCCCACCTCTCTAAATATAAAGACAACAGTCTCTCTGTGATTGGGCAAGCACCAGATATCCTAAGCTACACACTGGTGCTTGATGGTGGTATCTCACTCAGTGCTTGGCATTTTCTGGTATCTGCATAACAAAATGGTATGTACACTATATATTCTTGTTTATATATTCATTAACCTTAGTGTTATATTTATAGACAGAGTAGTGAATTATATATTAATTTTTAATATTACATTCATAAAGTCCTTTTGGTCTCAATATGTTAGTCGATGACATTGTTATGTCCTCAGTGTATTCTTTGGGGATGCTTAACGGAAAACCCATTGGTAGGATCCAATTGGAGACAAGTGATTGAAAAATCTTTTTGACTTCTTATGCTAGAGGTCTTACTTTCTAAGGTAAAACATTGTGGATGTTAATTTCGAAACTATCGTTTCCTCTCTTTTGTCCGATTTTTGAGCAGTGCCCCTTATAATGATGCACAAGTTAGGGAGTGAGAAATACTTCTTCGTAAGTAAATAGATGAAAAAAGTAACATATATAGGATACGTAGTTGAATGTCGAGTCCATGGTCCCCAGTTCCTTAGGATTCACTTGGACCATGCCAAGGTGTTGAATCCACTAAATGGCCCATGTTTTTTTTTAGTAATACTATTCATAGTTAGTGCCTGCAATAATCACAATATGTGTCAATTTGTTATTAAGACGTTAACTTGTTATTTGAAATAATAAAATTACAAAAAATTAATGCTTCAATAACAAACTCCCACATAAGATGTGAAGCAGGGCAATTATTGTAGTCGCCCACTATAAATAGTATTCTTTTTTTAACTGTAAAAGCCTTTAGGCAGGCCGATACGATGTATACCAATGAGTTAAAACAAGGAAATTATGAGATTTTTGTCAGCTCAACATGGGTTACTATAAGGGTGAATGGAAGATTATATAACTACAAAGGTTTCAAGAAATATTCTCAAAAATAATAAATTTGTTGAATTTTTTCAAATATCAGCTAGTTACATTTTTTGACCCCTGATACAATATTGTGACCTATAATTTAATTAACCTGCTCACGATCGCAATCACACACAATTTATGATCACTGTCACATACTAGTCACATATCATAAAAAATCACAGTCACAAGGACAAAATTTGTGAATTATATTTATAAATTGAATCGTAAATTACACATTTTATTATGTCATAAATTATCCAATAAATTGATCACAAACACTCTTCTTCTCATTCAACCCCACATCATCTCACCCAATTCCATCATCGTCGCACCATCCAAATCATCGCTGCCACTTTAAATCTACCACCACTACCACAAATCCATAATCACCACCACTACCTTCAACGCACCTTAAATCCCCTGCCACCTCCACTATCAAGCCATCGTAACCTCCACAATCAAATCACTATAACCATCATAAAAAAAACCACAATTTCCACCACCACCACCACCACCAACACCAACACCAAGATGCTGACGAAACCACTCCAGACTTTTTGGACATCCTGAGATCATGGCAGTGGACCCATCATCTGAACAGAATTGGAAATAGGAGGATCAAAGACCAGTCATCAATTGATTGGCTCCAAAAACGATGCCTTGGAGCCCAAATATGTTGCTATTTGTTGAAATTGATGGTTGGGGGTTGTAGGGGTGGTGATTTCTTCGTGAGGGGTGGATTGGCAACTCCATGTTGCCTTTGAGAGAGATAATTGGACAAGAAGCATTTTCCTATATTAAATATGCCTGATTTTTTTCTTATAAAAAAATATTACTACATGATTTTTGTACACGTAAAAAAATTACAAAAAACTTGATAAGATACAGAATTACATACATGTTAAAAAAATTACAAGAAAAATTAGATACACTTAACAAAAAAATTGATTTTTGGAGTAATTTCATATGATTTTTGTAATGTTACAATATTTATTAAGGATCATGCTATATGTACCGAATTTTTTTATTGAATCTTTTACCTATTACTCACAATGGAGGTGGGAATCACATTGTCGGAATTTTTTAATACACGCGGGCCTCGCGCATTATGTGAGAGGGGTAATCCATTATGTACAAATGGATTAACCCATTTATTAATTCGCCTGATTTTTCAACTTGGACACGAAATGTTCCATAGTTGTGTAATTATCCCTTCAAATGTTAATAAATTGTCGTGTGATCCCAGGGTCCAATTAGGCAGTGGCCATTCGTTAATGGGCTGAATCATACTTCGACCCGGATGCTCCAAGTTCAAATATTAGCAATATGGGCTATAAGAGTATCCAAGAATCTTGGCCCTGTCCGACCCAAAGTTTTTAAATTAGGTAATGTTATCTATTCATCTTACTGCCTAATGAGGCTTTTCTCTTCGCTTCACCCAAATGGACAAAGCTAATTGCTAGATATGTAACTTTACTAACAGATAACAATTTATTCTTTACTTGTTAATATATTATTTAGCCTGTTCCAAAAAATCCCGAGCTACCGCCATGAGCGAGGGTGGAATTAGAGTTAGATTTTAGAATCGACTAAAATTTAGAGTTGAATTGGATATCAGCTTTTTGTGGATGAATTATTGAAGTTACAATGCATTCATGGCTACTTAGGTAACTTGGTCCATTGTTTATATGTTCATTTCTTTTTCAATATTACGTACTAAACATGTCGATAGTTCTTATTTTTTGTTTTTAAAATACGTCTTTTTCCTTCTATCGATAGTTTGGAAGGAATGAGACTAATTGAAATCAGTAGTTAACTAGAGTAAGAGAATAATGAAATTATTGCTTTTTATTAGAAGAAGTAACACAAGTCTAGTTATAATCTAGATGTTAATACATCGTAGTGATTATATCGTGAATCTAAAGTTTACCTGCCTTGTGAAGTTTGAGTAAATTTACTAAATGGCATAAAATTATACAAAAATACAGAGTAAATGAGGTATTTTCTCGAATCTCATCTAATCTTATCTGATTGTACGCACCATACGTACTCTTAAAACAGAGGAGAAGTTGAAAATATCGACGTTATTTTCGTATAAAATCAAACCACTAATACTACCTAATTGTTGGTATAATATCGTATTTACCGAAAATTCGAAAATTTTACTTAAATCAAGTGTACAATTTATAAGAATCTAATGAACTGTCAAAGTCATCACGTTTCAATTTTTCCTAGTAGCTGTTAGTCTGATGTCATTGCTAATGGAACTTAATCAAACCAACAAATAATTTGTAGTGGTTGATAGCTAAAGCAATTATTTACTAAAAGACAGACGAATGTACTAATTAAAATATTGATTTTAACGTACACACAGATCATAGTAGACTGATATTTATGAATTAATTATTCTATATAAACAAATCATAGAAATTCTTATTCTGGTAACATAACGGTTGAGAAAAATTGAGATTAAGGAAATAGTCTAATAGAAGATTTGACCAATGTTTAATTTGATTAATTTGAATTAGACAGTGTAACCTAGAAGTTAATCAAATTAATGATTACTTAATTTATTAAACCATGTTTTGTATAAGTATGAGAAATAATTAAGAACAAGAAGACCAATAGGCTGCTGAGGTCTTATAATATAAATTGCTCTATTACACGTTATTGTCGTTGAAATGGTAAAGATACGATCGACTTAGCATAGGTTTTATCGAAGTAATTAATAATCTTTTCTGGGTTTCTTTGTGGGTTGTTGGGGCTATTCTTAGTTTAAGATTTTAATTAAACAATCGTATTTTTTTGCATTATTAGGGCTGCATTTCACTTGTATTAGACGTAATGAGTATCCAACTTTTTGTTTGCATTTGCTATTAATATTAATGTTTGCAATTATTTTATGGAATGCTTATATAATTATGCTTAAGAGGGTAACTTTCATTATCACACGTTGAAGAGTAAGATATCTCACCCGTCTATAATTTTATTTGGTGTTACATTTTTTAATAACGCTATCTAGCACCCGTGGTGCTAGTTCACCGGTCTATGTGACAGCATGTGATATGTTCAATATTTGAAAGTGAAATTATATGGTTCATTTAATTGAATCTATAATTTAATGTCACTTAAATCGGTGTTGAACATCAGTGGTGCTAAATAACACTACTCTACATTTTTAATTAAATATGTAAGTATAGATTAGAAAACAGATTTATTAAAATTGGCTGCCTTTAAAAAGCAAATTCAGATTTTAAGTCCTTAAGAGAAAGACTATTATTTGAATAGGATCTTAAAAAAAAAAAATAGCAGAATCACTCTGGTACCATTTGTTAAGAATCAGACCAAATAATAAAGACGGAGATAATATGAGTAATATGAAAAATAATTTATCACAAAAAACACAAGATTTATGTGGAAGAAATAGAAAGTTTCATATACCAAGAAATTAAAATTGTGTTTACAAGATTTGATATTCTCAATCTAAATCTAAACAATTCTCTCAAATTTCTAATGTATACAACAATGATCTAATTGCTATGTTGAGCCTATGAAGAGCCTACACCTCGTGAAGTAGCCCAATTTTAGTGTTTTGAATGAAGTAAAATACAAGAATCGTGATAAAAAAAAAAAAAACCAATTCTCTAAAAACAAGCGGTGTATAGGCGCCCAACCCTTGTTCTCCTTTTTGTTGCTGACGCCTAAGCATCCCTTTTCGGACTCAATGCTTCCAAAATATTTTTTCATCCATTCCAAGGTCATTTCCTCTATAAAACTCCTAATCGATGATAAAACTTGATTAATTATCAATCCGAATTTTCCATGAATCAAACTTCAAATCACATGGAACTTGAGTCACAAACATAACATAGGTGTCTTCACTTATTTCTTTCCAAGAAACCATGTTAAAACATGTAACATTGATATGTATTAAATAATAAGCAAAAACTATTAGTCTACTCATAATTTTCCAGTTAGAAAACTAAGAAGAAAACTAAACTAACCTTTGAGGTAGGTATTTGTCCCCCGACTCTTGTATCGTGGCTTTGACGTCAATAAAAATGATAAGAGGCTTCCAAACCCTCCATTAGATTTAGGTGGTGACCTAAAAAATCTGCCTTAGTTTGAATAATATTTCAACTAAAAAGAGGTCATTCGAAGGTATGTATGGCCTTAATTAGCATCAATTTAGGCATCACATAAACATAATAGATCGATATCTGAACAAAAGGATTCAGTTTCTTCATGATATAGAGCAGTTTTTTAATTAATTAAATAATTATAATATGGTATACTCCCTGTTACCTTGCATCAGGAAGAGTAACTTTTTTGCCTTGACTGTGAAATCATTCTAAGACATAAGCCTGTATAATCTGTCAAACAGGTAATTAGGTCTGAGTGAACGAACAGAAAGATAGGTTAAAAAACCAGGTTTTGTGCCAATGCACACACTCACACACGCGTGTGTATCCTTCTGCACACTAAAATGGTAGATCAAAAATCTCATATAAACAAAAAGAAAATAAAATCCTTAAGAGTCCAGACATAAGGATCAATCATCTCTTTGATTTCTTTTATTTACGCATACTCTGTACAACCCACTGATGCTCCTGTAAATGCCATGGATTCAGGTTTCAAGAATATTGTACTGGAATTATTTAATCTCTGGATTATACTAAAAAGAACAACTTTTTGCAGTTTGTTCTAGCATATCCTTTCATGTGTATTATTATTCATGTCAAGATTTGACAAACTTTTACGCTCTCAACTCTCCTCCTTTACCGGCGGATGCCAATTTCTCAAGAATAGTTGTCCATGTTTGGCAAATATTTATAAACGATCAAATCACTTTTGTTATCCATATATTTAATGGAACCCACAAGTAGTACATAAGTATCCACTATTGATTTCTATCCGTTTACAATTTAAACACTTATAAACACTTCACAAACGAGCTTACCCGATAGGACGTTACCAGTGTACCCTAACATCAAAGTGACAAAATATGAGGTTTCCAAATTTTCGCATCAGAAAAATTCCATGAATCCTATTTAGCTTCTCTCTTCATTGATGGCCTTATCGTTTAATCATCAAGCTTGTATAGGTACAGTACTTCTACTAAATACACATAGTATGTGTGTTATACTGTGTGTATGTTATGTCGGCTTCCACAGTATTCTGCATGGAAATTAATGAAATCAAGAAGATAGGCGTACGTGGCATATTTGTGGAAGCCCGGTCCAGCCCCCCCACCCAATCCCCTGATCCGTCCCTGAATTATTACTGTATGTGTGTTTTACTGTGTGGACGTAGAATAATTAATATGTCGACAGGATTCCACAGTATTCTGCATGGAAATTAATGAAATCAAGAAGATAGGCGTACGTGGCATATTTTGTGGTACATAAAGTAGCCAGTCCAATGAGGATTAGCTGCATTGGGTAGAAACCCAAAACAACAAGCAAAACAGTTGTTTATCTGGCAACTAAAAAATATTATGTATCATCTTAATGAAAATAATTAGATTTAATGGAGTGATATCACTCCCCTGTCCCTTTTAAACTAAACCTGTTCCTTTTTGAAATGGAGTGCGATGGCCCATCTGACAAAGAAACCTTAGTTGAACAAGCAAACAATCACCCTTTTTCTTTGTATTGCTCAATTATAAAAGTGATTGTCTAGGAAAAATCCTTAACTAACTTTCGACTTTCGGGAACAAGCTGTTAAAACGGAGTAAATATAGTAGAGTTTCTTATAATTTTGGATTCTTTTGGGTACAGAAACTTGTGCCGACAGCAATTCAGGTGGGGGTGGGGTGGGGTGGGGTGTTGAATTTCTTTATTGAATAGCGTAGATAGAAAGAAACATATGTCATAAATATGTTGGGTAAAAATTAAGTTTTGACCGAAATCTTAATTAACTTATACAATGTCAATTAGTCGTTTATCTAAAATAGTTTCTCTTATTCTTTGGGAACTTTGTTATGAAGCTCTACTGTTTTATTAAAAATAAATAAGAAAATGCATAATATGTCGGGGAAAATCCGGAATACTTTGACGCGTCTCTACTATACACACACTATTATTTGTATGTGTCTAAATAAATTAAGAAAAATAATACGCTCTACCAAAAGGTTGACCCGTTAAAAAATGTAATCAAATTTCTATATATAAACCTATTATTTACCCTATGTCAGCCGTTCTGAGAATTTATACGCACTTTTCAACACTATCCACTTTTTTAATACAACATAGTAATATTTAATTCTCTTCGTTGTATGTTTATTTCCGCAAGTAATCACCTCGTGCACATAGGGACATCCTAGGATAGTCGAGGGGAATATGTGGATCGTAATATCAGAAAATTAGTAGGAAGGGTAGTTACAAGGTAGGCTTGTTTTTGCTTTCTTTACACACAATGTGGCATTTATATTGAATTAAATCACAAGTTAATTAGATTTTCTATAGTACTATTTTGAAATTGTATCTTGTAATCACATTACTTGTCTTCGGCTAAGGCTATTTCTTGACATAGATAACTTTTCTATAGATTGTGTTTATATTAAATAAATACTAGAAAATGTATTAATTATTAAAATTTAATGTCTCCTTAGACTATTTATTTCGAAAAATCTATAATCAAGAAATGATAATCTTAAATTTGCGTATTCATTCATCCATATAATTTTAGAACATGATAGATATTTGGCATTTTACGAAAATGTGTGGAAGCAGGGGTAGAAGAGGAAAATCGCATCCAGTGCTAATTCATTGTTACTTTGAGTCAACTTGGTTAGTATCAACATCAATGGCATCCTAAAATAAAATATAAATGGATAAAAAATATGCCCCTTTTCTTTTGTGAATTGTGAGGCATATAAGATTGCATTCGATGAATTATTTACTTAATTTTTATTATTATTATTAATGAACGCATCACGTATAAGTCAAAAATATTTTTCATTGAAGACATGACAAGCACATAATTTTATATAAATGATTGTAACTAATCTTGAACTCCAATGCATGTTGAATTTTTTAATTTAAAGTAAAATTTGTAAATAATACAGTTCAACATAGAAAAATAATAATGTACATATTCTAAATAGAGTTTTGCTACACGAAATAATGCTTGACATAGGGGATGACACTCCACACACACATAAGGGAGATTGACATTATTTAATTCAGGTCGGGACCCACATGAAATGTGAGAGGTCGGTCAACCCATATATCAAACATTATGTTTATTTAGCTTAATTCTTCTATATATGTTCATAATCAATATGTGTATGTATGCTTAGCTTCATGATGTCTGATAATCAGGGAAAACTGGTTCATAAACTTATGTATATTCCAAATTACAAGTCCATAAATGATTGTTTCATGCAGATGTATGTGGAATAAGCCCCATGTACATGAGATTGCGAGGGCAGTGAACAAGGCTGAGATGACAGTCCTTGATTGGACGTGTTAATTTTTTTTTGGGCAAACTTCAATGGAATGTTGTCACGTGGCAACCCGTAACTCCATTTGAGGATTGTTTGAGCCTCATTTTTTTAGTATAATGCATTTTGGAAAAGTAGATTGATGAATGTGTGGTTAAACATGAAGGAAAATTTTTTGGGTTACGTGTAATATTATTTTATTAAGAATGTGTGGTTGAAAAGAAAAAAGAGAAAAATGTATTTAAAAAAAAAAAAAGGGGGATCAAACAAGTTTTTGGTAAACATGTCTGTACAAAGCATGATTCTGTACACACACATATCTCTTCTGCGCGTGGGTATATTCAATATAACGTACCAAAAATGGCACTCGACATGCCAGCCCGACACTTATAGAGGACAAAAAAGAAGGGAACAAGAAAGCTAGGGTTTCTCAGGGTCAAAGAAATAAAGGTGTGTTTGTGTTTCAAAGATGGTGAAAATTAGAGAGTTTGCTGTACCAAATTCTCCTCTAACTTGCTCCCTCAGTGGTCAAATAGGTCACATCTCTTCACGTCACCATCTTACCTTAAGTTCTGTGGCCAAGCAAAGTCTTTAATTTCGATGATACCGGAGCTGGAGAAGTACACGTATAATATTTGTCTACACACACAGCATGAGTATTTTATAGTAAATACACTTACATTCTTTTTTATCTTCCCGAAGTCAGGTGATTCCCTGCTCTCTGCAAAACCCTAACAGAATGAGACGAACTGTATAGGTTTGCAATCTGATGGGCAGATCAAGACTCTCTGCGTGTGTGTGAGAGAGAGAGAGTTGGTAAAGTTTCGAATAAGTTTACGCCAGGAGATACTCTTCTGATTTTTTTAGGTTATTCGTATAATATCATTAATTATAAATAAATTAAATCACTCATTAGAAGAATAATTAAGAGATATTTATGCCAATCTTTCTTTTTCACTATACATGCAAAAAGTCATTGGTATTAACTAATCGTTTACAAAGAGCTACGAAAATTATACTGTCACTATTACTCCTAATCATCAAGGATTAATGCCTCAAATAATTCATTGTTATTGAAGAAGAAAAGTAATTTGTCCAAATTTAAACAAATATATTTTATTTATATTTACACATTTAAATTTTTCGATGAGATGATTAACATGTATTAGACTTTCACAAAAGACTGAATTTGAAATCTTCTTGTTACCTATTTGTAAAAAAATGTGTGTACGTCGACATCTCTTTGATTAAAAATTAATCCACTTGTAAAGTTTTAAACCGTCTTTAATAAATTAAGCTTTTAGATAAGA
>CAIGRT010086988.1:0-13027 GCA_903798405.1 Fraxinus platypoda
AAAAAAAAAAAAAAGGAATTTCAAAAGTTGGTTGGCACCTGCCCCCAGGACCCCTGGGTCCGCCCATGATTGTGACATCAATTCACAAAAATGTGGCTATTCTATAGTTTTATGTATTATGTACAATTGAAGACTGTGAATAAAGTAATCTCACATTGGAGAAATAGCAATTTGTATGTTAAATTGTGATTGTAATCTATTAATCCAATTAACCCTAAATTAAACAATCACATAAATAGATAGATCAAAAGCAATAAAGTAAATAACACCATATATGATCATTGAGAAAAACCCCTTCTCAGGATAAAAACTTTCTGGCAAACTTGCCAGTAAAATTCACTAGAAAAGTTAACTCACAATTAGTTTAGACACTAGTAAACTTTAGCTGACTATGACCACCTAACTTGTAAATCACCATGGAACTCATTTGGTTGTGCGACCCGCACTTCCTAGCAACTCTAAGCTACTTTTCCTTTCGCGTGGATCACCAATAGCCAACTTGTTTGGGAGTACTGGAACTTCAAGCGTTTCTTCTCCCAACTTCAAAGCTCTGAAGGCTTACAGGTGAAGATAGAGTTTTGGTATTTGATCTTTAGATCTTTCTGTGTTTTGATATGTGGTTAGGGTAAGAGAATATTGGAATATCTAATTAATCTTCGTAGGATAATTTTTGTAGGTTTCTAGAAAGGAAAATATCCTTACTCTCTTATGAAAATAATAATTGATACAAATATTTATAGCCTAAATTGGTCGAAGAATAATAACCAACTGGGCTACAAAACAGGGATTTAAAAAAGCATAAAAATGGAAACTTCCTAACTTCCTAACAAATCATCTAAATCAATAGATTTAGATTTTATTGGAATAAAACAACCTAAATCTAGTTGGCACCTAAGACTTTGACACCCCCCTTAAGTTGGTGCATAAATGCCAATCATGCCCAACTTGCTAACAAAAAGCTCGAAGTTAAGTCTGAATAATCCTTTGATGAGGACATCTGCTATCTGTTGCATTGTTGGAATATATGGCATACATATAGCCCCATCATCAATCTTCTCTTTAATGAAGTGTTTGTCAACTTCCACGTGTTTTGTTCGATCATGTTGTATTGGGTTCTGAGAAATACTGATTGCAACCTTGTTGTCACAGTACAACTTCATTGGCAAGTTGATAGTCATCTTTAATTCTTCAAGAACCCTCTTCAGCCGTAGCATTTCACAAACTCCATGAGCCATAGCTCTATACTCTGCTTCGACACTACTCGTTGCAATCACGTTATGTTTCTTACTTCACCATGTGACTATGTTGTCCCAAATAAATGTGCAGTATCTTGATGTTGACTTTCTATCAATAACCGATCTTGCCCAATCATCATCTGTGTATAGTCCTTTGGAAGAGCAGACGTTTGCCTGGTATGCTCTTCAAGTATCTCAAGATTTGGTATACAGCCTCAAGGTGTTTCTCATAAGGTAAATGCATGAACTGACTTACCAAACTTACAGCAAATGCAATATGAGGCCGTGTGTGTGATGAATATATCAACTTCCTACCAATCTTTGGTAGCGAAATGTGTCCACGGGTTCAACCTCATTGTCCTCTCCAAGCTTCTGGTTAGAATCTATTGGGGTTTCTGTTGGTCTGCAACCACTCATTCTAGTCTCTTTAAGAAGATCAAGAACATACTTCCTTAGAGAGACAACATTCCCTTCTTTGACCTTGCAACCTGCATTTCGAGAAAATATCTCAAAGATCCCAAGTCATTTATCTCGAATTCTGCAGAGAAAGATTTCTTCATCGGTTCATCTCTGACACATCATCTTCAATAAAAATATGTCATTTACATATATAATTAGTACAACAATCTTCCATTCAGACGAATGTTTCACAAACATAGTATGATCTGCTTGTCCTTGTGTATACACCTAATTTTTAACAAACTGAGTAAACTTCTCAAACCAAACTCTCGGTGACTATTTTACTCCGTACATGGATTTCTTCGGCTTACATACCTTCGAACCAAACTTATTCTCAAAACTCGAGGGTGCATTCATATACACTTCTTCCTTTAATTCTCCACTGAGAACTGCATTCTCTACATCTAATTGCTACAGAGGCTAGTCGAGATTGATTGCTAGTGATAGAAGAACTCTAATAGTATTCAACTTTGCTACATGAGCAAATCTCTCTTAAGTAATCGATGCCATAGGTTTGAGTGAATCATTTGGCAACCAATCGAGTCTTACATCTTTCAAATGTTCCAACTTGTATTTGATTGTGAACACCCATTTGCATCCCACCGTTGTCTTACTTCTTGGTAGTTCCACAATCTCCCATGTTCGATTTTTCTCAAGAGCCTTCATCTCCTTCGAAACAGCCTCATTCCGCTTGGAAATCTTTAGGGCATCCTACACATTCTTTGGAATCTCCATACCTAACACTTGTGAGGTAAAAGCACGAACAACGGGTGAAAGATTTTTCAATCATGCTATATGTACATTTTTTTTGACATCAAGTTTGACACTGTGCCATGTGTCGAAGCTTGAGTGGCCAGTTTTAAAATAAAACATACTTTCCCGCCCATTCATTTTTGAATTTGCACACAATNCATTCATTTTTGAATTTGCACACAATGTCATCCATATTGTCAACCAAATAATGTACAAGAAGCTTTATTCAAGATTTTTATATGACACAAAGTTGGATAGCGGATGTTTGGTACATGTTCTTTTACCTTTTCGGATGTCAATAGGAAGATTAGAGTCATCGGACTCAGAAATAGGACTTAAAAAAATAGATTGAATAGGTTCTGCAGGTTTGGAAAGAATGTTACCTGGTAGGTTCACGTACTCATGAGTCATGGCAGTACAAGAGATCATTGGACTCTTTCCTTTGAGTTGTATTCCTTCTAGAGTAAACAATGTCAAAGGGTGTTACGCACGCATTTTGGTACCTGTCTCTCTCCTCTTTGTCGCAATGGAATCGTGATTTTCATGTTCTGGTGCTAAATACAAATCTGCATTTTCATCATTTAAAGAGCTAGATTCACCCATATTTGGTACAATAATATTTGGGCCCTCAAATTGATCAACAGATGTGGGTGTGGATGGTTCATCAAGTTGAAAATATTTTTTCTAATCTTCCATTTTTCTCCTTCTCCCTGAAGATTGGTAGTAAAAAGCGGTGTTGACTAAAAAAAGTGATATCCATAGTGATAAGCAATTTTTTTGAAATCGGATAAAAACATTTGTATTCTTTTTGAGTGGTGGCATATCCAATAAACACACATTTTCAAGCTTGGGATTCAAGTTTGCTTCTGTTTTGGTCACGACTATGAATAAACGTAGTGCACCCTAGGTAAAGAAGTTGAAAGCATATTTGTTGGATAGATACAAAGAAAAACATCCGAAGGAGTTTTAAAATTCAAAATTGTACTAGGCATTCGATTAATTAAATATGTTGCAAATAAAATTGCCTAGCCCCAAAGGTATTTTAGGTACCATATTTTGAAATAGTAATGCCCGAGCTACTTCTAACAAATGTTTATTTTTTTGCTAAGCCACCCCATTTTGTTGAGGAGTATTAATTCAAGAACTCTGATAAACAATGTATAAAATAAATTAGTTGAAACAATATGTTACCAAAGTCACCTCGCTTGTCTAAATTAATTAATTTGGAATATTATGAAAATTGTATGTACGTAATTCATGCGGGTATTGACCGGCCCGAAGGAAGGTTAATATTTGACCAAATTATTTACATACCTGTGGTAATAAATATGTGACAACGGGTATTGACCGGCCCAAAAGAAGATTAATTTTTGACCAAATTATTTACACACCTTGTGATAAAATATGTAACAATTGTAAAGTTTTTCATTATGTGAATATTGAGTCGATCCAAAGATAAACTTGATGATTGACCGAATTTATTGTTAATATTTGATTATTACACCAAGAGTGTCACTTACAAGTTGATATTTATATCCAAAGACTAAACATTAATGTTGTGCTCAGTTTCTTGTGATGAGGTTCACCATTATTTGAAATTATTGATTGTCCAATAAGAATTCCTACATGAACATGTCATTTAGTTTAAGTTCTCTATTCGGTTAATCCATCTCCATCTACAATGTCTGTTATAATCAATTCAATTAATGTGCTTAAACCAAAGTTTAAGAGCTAGAAAGAGAACGCTTGTATCGTTCTTGGCGGCATCGATCTAAATCTTGCATTAATGATTGAATAACCACTAATCTTACGTATAAAAGTTCCGCTAATAAAAAGGGACTCGAATAAGTGGAATCGTTCAAGTCGCATAAGTCTTATGATCATGAAACGTGAAATTTCAGCAACATTCAGGAGCGTTGTGTCCGATGATATAACTACTGCCAAGAAATTTCATAAAGAAATTGAAAAATTGCTTTGTAAAAAGTAATAAGGCCGAAACTAGTACGCTTCTGGCTAACTTGATTTCACTAAAATATAAGGCTAAAGAAAACATAAGTGAGTACATCATGAATATGTCTCATCTTGTTTCAAAACTAAAAGTATTAAAGTTTGAGTTGTCTGACGACTTGCTCATGCATTTAGTTTTGATTTCTATTCTTGCACAATTTGGCTAATTTAAGATCAGTTACAACTATCAAAAGGGAAAGTAGACTCTTAATGTGCTCATTACATATTGTGTGCAAAAAAAAGGGTAAAGCAAGATAAAAATGATATTATTCACTTGGCAAGTACCTCTAAGTACAAGTAATAAAGAATAAGAAAGCTGCATCCAGGTCGTTTCAAAATAAACAGCAAAAGTTTGAAAATGATAAATTTGGCTATTAATTTTGTGAAAATTTGGGATACATAAAGAGATACTGTACTTAACACCTCGCTTGGCGTGTAAAGAATAGTACACTTGTCACTTTGGTTTATTTTGAGGTTAATTTAGTTTCAATATCTAGACACACTTAGTGGATAAAATTCTGGTGTCACCACTCACATAAGTGTGTATTGCAAGATTGTTTGAACAACCAAAAGCCAATTGATGTGACAGAAACTCGTAAGGGTAAGATGGATTCAAACTCTCCTACAGTCGACAGTAACAATAATGTAACGGCTTGGGCACGAGGCCTACATCGTTAAAAAATGCAATTTTTTTTGTAACTACTCGAGCCTTGTGTCTGGCCGTTCTTTTTACGTATTGTCCACTTGGGAAGAGAATTTTTCCTCTTATTCCTCACGACTTTCTGTCGTGTCTTCCAGGATTCGATCTCAAGAAATTTACCTTATGAGAGACTTAAGTTGAATTCTGTTACCAATTGGATAAGTTGCATAATTGGTACCATTCAACTTGTGACTCTCATAAGGTAGAGGTTTTGGGTTTGAATTTTGAGGGACACGACAAAAAATCGTATGTGATAAGAGGGAAGATTCTCACCCAAAGAGGATGGTGTGTAACAAAACGGTCAGGCACGAGACTCGAATCGTTGTGGTATATCCCCCGAGCATGAGAACTTACTTTTGCCAGAGGATCATGGATTCCCTTTCAATACGTTTAACTAACACGCAGTAGACTCAACAATATCTGTGCAAGGGAGAAAATTAGCTAAGAAATCTTCAAGAAGTTAAGAAATTCAGCTACATGCCTCAAAATATTAGAGACTAAAAACCATGAAAAGAGGAGAAAATAAAAAAATAAACTACAGTTTGACAAAAAATGAATTTTTTTAATTATCTTATTCGATACATAAATGAAGCATGCTAGAGCCTATTTTTATAGTTATGGATAATGCTTAAATTCTTCTACTTTAAGATGAGTTGACATAAATAAATACTAGTTAGATACATAATTATATAGTATTAAAACATTGCAGTCTACGTATTGCAAAAATGCATGCTTTGATTCATCGACTTGTATCACAACCCTAGCTTGAACTTTTTGATTCATAGAAAGCTTAAATTGAAAAGGTTAATATGTATTGACATCTAAAATGCTTCAATCTAAAAAAAAAAAAAAAAGAGCCAATTATGATTTCTTGAAGTTAGAGTTTAGAGTTTTAGACAAAACAAAGGTTCCATTCGAGTACCCATGGTTCTTATTCAGGAATCAAGAACTCACCCTGACCTAATTAATTCTTGGATTTCGATTTCTAATTTATTTATTTTTAAACCAGATCTTAACCTCCAATTCCAGTTCGGGAGGTTTGGTGTCTATTAAAATGTCGAGTCCTAATTTAGTTTTATAATTGTTGTAATATATGTTTTAAAAATATAATTAGTACCAATTGGTATGAAAATTCAACTTAAGTCTCTCTCACAAGGCAGCGATCTTGAATTGGAATCCTAGAGATTTGACATAAATTCGTAAGGGGGTAAGATGGGGCCCAGGGTCTTCCAAAATTGACCTAATTGATATTAGAATTCAATTTAAATCTCTAGTAAGGTAGAGGTCTTGTGTTGGATTCTTAGGGACTCGACAAAAATTCGTAAGGGATAAGATGAACTTAAACTCTCTCAAAACGGGCGGTACGTATAATATAACGGCTTAGACACGAGACCCAAATCGTTATACGTTTTTTGTAACTACCCATGCCCTGTCATTCAGTTACGTATTGTCCACTTTGGGAGAAAATTTTCCCTCTATTCCTAACGATTTTTTGTCGCATCTTCCAGATTTCGAACCCAAGACATATGCCTTATGAGAGACTTAAATTAAATTATGATACCAATTGGATAAGTTGAACAATTGGTATCATGATTCAACTAAAATCTCTTATAAGGTTAAGGTTTTGGGTTCGAAGCTTGAGGGATGCGACATAAATCTATAAGGGGTAACAGGGAAGATTCTCACACAAAATAGACAATGTGTAAGAGAACGATTGGGCACGAGGCTCAAATCGTTATAGTTTAGCCCCTGAGCATGAGTGCTTACATTTGCCAGATGACAATGGACTACGAAGGCATGTGAACCAGGGGACCTTCAACGCCTGATGTCAGCAATATGACTCGTACAATTTGGATAGACTAAATGAGGCCTTTACTTGGATTACTATCTTAAGCTCATTACACCATTGCTTTATTGGTCGAGGAGTCGACCTCTGCCTCTAGACCAATCCTAGTAGGACCCACTATCGAAATATCATTACACCTCAACTAAGGTGAGACTCCCACCTTTTCATATATTCAATTACGCATTAAGGTTCTGCTTGATACAAATAAAAATCCAGATCATAATTTAAGTTAAAATCAACAATTAATTTTAACTATACATTTATGGGACCCACAACTTTTCAATCACACATCGTATCAACTTTTATCAAAATATACTAAATATTTGAGTTTAATTCCCACCAAATAAGGGTTAAGTATTAAAAATACTAGTGTATCATATTCATATCTATTGGTTCATTATTTGGGTACATTTTAGTTCATGCTTATATTTTCTCTCTACATTTGCTGACTTTAAGAATTGAAGGGGCGAGAAGAACACCTCGACATCTTTGGTTTCAATATTAGATAGCTCTATTCGAGGCCTTGCTCATCCCATGTTATATTCAAGTCGTGCAAAACCATGTTCGATATTTTTGCTATAAAAAATTCCAGATGCTGCCAAACTCGTACTATTATTTTACGCCCAAATCTGCTGTTGGATTTGGTCCCAAAATCTATCCCGAAATTGGTGCCTCGTGCCACTGAATTTCTAAATCCATCGACCTCATTATTATTTAATTATAATCACGTTATAATTTAATAATAACAAAAATCTAACTAAAAAACAAGAAACAATCATCAAGGAATATTTTGAGATTCCTAACACTATGAATATGATTTTCTTGCAACAAACACTGCCAATTTCAAGTACTGTTGACAGAGTTCCAAGAGTTGAGACATGGAAGACTATGATATCAAAAATCAATGTCAATTTCTTTCTGTCACGCTCTTAAACAAACAAAAATCCCACAAACAAACACTATTTTTGTTTCACTTCAATTGATAGAACAAGTACCACATTGATTCCACTAGATTGCCACCAATGTGATAAAGAAACAAAAACAATTGACAGAACTAAAAAGAGCCAAATCAAGTCTTACTGCAAACAAAACTATCAGTAACTGAGCATTATAATAAATAGGCGTTGTCCGAGTTTTTCGAGTACTATCTAATCCTTCTTTCTGATCAGACAACACAATTAAATTATGAATTCTATCAATTTCTGTTGCCTTTTTTTTTTTTTCTTGCAGAGATACTGATTACTTTTCCAGGTGAGTTGTAGAATCTATTACATGAGAGGGCTATTGAGAAGTCCATGCCAAGATGAGCCAATTCCATGTAAATCCCCCATGTTTCCATCCCCACCAACTTGCCATGGAAATCCCCATAATGCCCTGCTGCTATCACCTAATTCTCTTGCATTCTGCATTTCTTGCTTCACTGTTGTGACTGCTGTTGATGCTGTGGTTGAACCCTGATAAGGGATTGATCCCATTTCTTCACTAAAATTCAATTCCCGGCTACCATTTTCGGACTGTCTTATGTTTCCGTTCCCTAATCCATAGTAAAATCCATTTGGGGTGCTATCAAGAAATCCAGGACCTTCAAAAACCTCAGCAGGAGCAAATGGAACACATGTGTTGACACCTGAATTTCCAAGAATCCCACAATGTCCTATGATGTTAGAACCACCCACCATTGTAAAATCATGGGAATCATCAAACCCAAATTGTCCCTTTTGAAGACTAGCAATTGCAAGACTGAGATCACTGCAAGAATATTGACCATATGATGATAAAGGTGGTGGGAGGGCCGGGATTGGATTCGTCGTGATTGGATGGTCTTGGTTCCTCTTTGATGACGATGATGATGAAGACGATGACGATGATCTCTTGTTCTTCCTGCACCCTCCACCCACTGGAACATTCCTCAATGTTCCACCTTTAGTCCAGTACCTCCTGCATGATTTACAGAAGTACCTTGGCTGGGAAAGACTGTAATTGTTGTAATAGCAGAACTTGGTGTTTGTAGAGTCACACCTAGGGCATTTCAGGGCTTGCTCAGTAGGCCTTGGTTTCTTTTCTTGCTGTGGTTTTGTGCATACTAACATGCCTTCTAGTGTTTGGGAACCCATTTCCTGAAAGAAAAATAAAAATAAAAATCACATTATTAGCAATTATACGATAATCCATAATTGTACACTAAATTGGGCGACCTGTTGACGAAGAAAAAGAAGTTAAAATCCCGTTAATTATATTGTACAATCCAGTAAGACCTGCTAATCATTATAGAAATCCAAAACTGGTATGTAAACTGTATCCATGTATAGGTGAAAAAATATCAGTTTTCAGGATGATTCAAGTGTATACAATAGATAGTTGAAAAAAATAAAAAAAAAATCAGTTTTTTTTGTGATTTTCAAGTAAAGTACTATCCTAATCTCATAACTTAGATTAAGATTATTTGCAAAAATTGACAATGTTTGGTAGAATAGGATAAAATGTTTCATGCCAATTGTTAGAAAGTGGAGACCTAGATTTGCATTTATTTTTAGGTACTTTAGACTCACATGTATCTTTGCTCCAAATGGGATCATTATGCCACTAACAAGATTGCTTTGGAAATTGGGGAAGGTAAAAGGTAAAATGAAGATTTAACAGAGAGTACTCAAGAACAAAATCAAGATTAGGATTGTTCTTTGTAATCTTTTAGGAATTTTAACTATTTTCTCATGAAATTGGAAGGCCATAAAAATCCTTAAATCATTCCAAAGAAACAAAATTCACAGTAGTTCCGTATCCACTAAGACTGGAAATTCTACAAAAATATAAATAAAACTGCGCAAATAGCCGAGACAGAACAACAAAGTGAAGACATGAACAAAAACCCAGAATTTTTTTCTTGATGATCAACTTTTATATACAGTTTTAGCCAGACCCAGAACCCAAATCATTCCAAAAGTTGAAAGAAAAGAAAAAAAAAAATACACCAAAAACACTCTGCAAAGTACAATCATTTTATACTTTAGTACAAATTCAATCCCACCTGGTGATGTTTCTGTGCACTTGAAGAATCCATCCATGCAAAAACTGATCAACCCTGAACTTTAAATTCTCCGGGATTGATTCGATTTACAGTGAGTAGAAATGAAGAATTTTTTGTAAATAAATTCAAGAAACAAAGAGGGTTATGGAGTCATGCAGAATACTTGACAGCTCTCTCTAGCAGCCTCAACATACATATATTTATATAGATATTTATTAGAGAGAATATGTAATGATTACAGTTTCATATGTATTGTATATCTACGAGGCCATGGCACGTCAGGGAAAGCAATCTCAGTACATATGAAGACAATTCTGTCGTGGGAAGGCAACCACAAGAGGGCCCACTGATTACTGTGGTCCCTACCTCTGCACAATACGCCGCACTTTTGTCCAATTCATCGGCTAAATAAGCAAAAACGCGGTTGCTTATCAAATTCAAATTAGTATGTATTTTCCTTTAGTTGTTAATTATCTCTTCATAATAATGTTATTTAACCCATGTTAAGACAATCATTTTTTCAAAAAAAAAAATTTTTTAAGCGTAAGAAAATTATTTGAATTTACGTACAAAATATTTTATTGTGAAAATGTGTGATTGAAAATGATGTTTAAAAAAAAGAATTTTGTTTCAATAGTTGTCAAACAGGGACTTAGTTTTGCACGTGTTGTGTTAGGAATAAAAACTCACAAACAATAATAATAGGCAACATGAAAACTAATAACAAAAATACAAAATTTATGTGGAAATCCCCTCTATGAAAAAATTACGGGAAGAGGAGGAGAATTGACTAATATCAAAAGGGATTACAAAGTTTGGAAGATCTCAATATGTATAATACAAAGGAGTCTAAAATAAGGTAGAGACTTTCTAAAATAATAAGTAAAATCAATAATGAAGTTTTGAGTTGAAATATGACTCAAATTGATAACATCACAATTGGAGAGTTGTCCGACTAGGCTTGTCGCCCGAGCGCCATCCTCGCAACCAGTGAGCGACCACCAGACCAATCGAGCACGCCATGTTAGGTTTTTGAGCGGTTTGCGCCACCTTCTTTGCCTTGGTACATCTTTGACTCCTTGTTGTCTTTCGTTTCTTCAACGTTTCTCCAAAACATACAATCAACTCTCAATAGAACTCCCAAATAAAATTCAAGTCACATTCAAATTCTAACAAAAGGATCAAACTTCTCTCTTCAACAAAAATTCTCCAACTTAAGATGAATTCCAATATAAGGAATAGAACTTAACTCTTCAACAAGAAACCTAAAAAAATCTCCAACAAACTGTCTACCTCTTCCACAAAATAAGGGCAAACTCAACAAGAAATACTAAATAGAGCAATAAATACCTTGTAATAGATCTTCTCTTATCAAGATTTCCAACAAAAAAAACATAATCAATACAACTAACTGCTTTTATAGAAGGTTCTTCACTAGGCTCAATACCTTCGAACACATTCAAAACATAAGCAATCAAATAAGCTTTATCATACCACTATGGAAGCCTAATATCTCTTCTGGATATGTCTTTAGTAATAAACTACTGTGGTACTACTGGTTGTGGTGGCAAAACTACATTACCCTTAACTTCTAAACTGGAATGAAATGTATTCTCTAATATAGACCCTAAACCAAACTCTAACGATGTTGAATCAATCTCAAACTCCACCTGAGTACTTAATTCCTGCTAATGTCTATCAATAAAATCTATAAAAACCTACAAGACATATAATTGGGACCTTCTCTACTTCTTCATCACAACACGGATACATTTACTAACATTCAAAACTCCATCTTATCAGTGTACTTGTACCTTTTTGAATTAAGAGTATTCAAGGAGATGAGATTTTTCTTCAAATCTGGAACATGTCTTACATTACCAAATGTCCGAAAATCCCATCAAACATCTTAATTTTAACCTTACCAATACTAGCTATCTTACAAGGCACATTATTTTCCATTACCACAATACCTTTGGAAACCGTTTTATATGTTGAAAACCAATCTCGATTAGCACAAAAATGAAACGTGTAAGCTATATCAAGAATTCAGTACTCTTCAAGTTTGAAGTCGCCGTAAAAAATAACTTGAAGTTCTGTATCGCTGTAGCACTCTTTTGCAAAACAGCATTTCTCCTGAATCTTCTAATTGTTTTCCCTTCTGATTTGCAGCAATTAATTTTTCTCTATTCCGCAACTTATAGCAATCAGATTTAATATGGTCTTTTTTCTTGCAGTAATTACAAATCTTATCTCTATTCTTAAACTTCAATCGACCCCTCTCATAAACAATAAGGCCATCTTCATGAGTTTCAGATCCAAAAACAAGTTGCTTTATCTTCTCCTTTGACAAAAGGGCATCATATACTTTATCTACGGTGAGAGTGTCACGATTGTACACAATAATATCTCTGAATGACCTATATGAAGAAGGCAGCGAACACAACAAAATCAACCATTAATCTTTTTCATTATACTTGACCTCCAAGGTTTTCAGATAGCAACAATTTCGTTAAAGATAGTTAGGTGATATTCTAAAGACGTGCCTTCTGTCATGCGATGAGAATACACTCGCTGCTTCAAATACAGTTTATTGGTTAAACTTTTTGTCATCAATAACTGCTCCGATTTTAACCATTATGCAATGACAATTTTCTCCTTTAAAATATACTGAAGAATTTATTTCGAAAGATGAAGATGAATTGGAGATAGGGTCTTTCGATCCTTACATTGTTTCTCCTCCAACGTCCAAGTTGAGGGAATCTCAAATCCCAACAGAATATGATCGAAGTCCATCTGAGAGAGCACTGCTCACATCTTTACATGCTTAACGAAAATTTGATGTTGTGATCCAATAGTGGAATATCGAATTTTATACTTTTCATCACAAAAATCAAACCCCTCTCTTATATCACTTGTTGGGAATAAAAACTCACAAACGAGAATAATTGGCAATATAAAAAATAATAGCTAGAACACAAGATTTACGTGGAAACTCAACT
>CAIGRT010087018.1:0-10429 GCA_903798405.1 Fraxinus platypoda
ATAATAATTTAAAATTCTCGGTCGCCACACTGATTATAACTGCAACTCTCACCATATAACTTGTTTCAAATTAGTGCTACTCTGGAACCATGACTTTGATCATGGGTGGAGCCAGGAATATAATTTAGTGGGGGCATGACTTAAGTTAAAAATAATAATTTTAGAACAAAACAATAATACAATAGTATTTATATAGTTTATCTAGAATCTAATGATGTAAATAATAACATTTAGCCTCTGTTTGGGCCACATTAAAATTTTCATTCTCATTCTTCTCATTTTCAACCACACATTCTTCAATAAAATAATATTTTCCATCACATCAATAACTTTTCCTTCTTTTTCAACTACACATTCTCCATCAATCTATTATTCCAGAATACATTCTTCCAAAATAATGTGGCTCAAACACACCCTTATATGAAATACACGAAGAAATGGTTTAACCAAAAGATTTTAAGTGCATATCTCGGAGACACTACTCAACTATAATAAACAAGATTTTAACTTATTTTTCTTAATTAATATTGCCCCTATTCTAATTCTTCCATCAAATAGATCATGTTAACTTAGATTGAGTAGATCTTGAAGATGACATGAGCCTAAAAATACAATATCTTTTTACTTGTAGATAAAGTTTGATGAAATATTGTGGAAATCAGGAATATTTGCTCAGCAGACCAAATGACATCGATCAACAGTTTGTAATCACCAATTAAATTCTCTAAATAGGTCAAGCATAGTTTTTCTACATGTTAAAATATTGAAATTATGAATTAAAAACAACAAAAAAAGTTTCTTAAAAAAAAAATAGCTCCAAAGTTCAGCAGGGGACAATTTCCACTGGACTCCAGGTGGCCATGCTACTATTTTTGATGGAAATTGTAACCTTGAGTATATTATCTAAATGATCTGACAGTATATAAGTGTAAATGAATAGGTGTGATGATATTTTATTTTCTGTTGTTGGAAGTTATGTTACAAGTAAAGCCTGAATGAAGAACGAGAACAAAATTATGGATCCTAGCAATCAACACGCTTTTAGTCCTTTTTAGTCACCAAGCACAATGCTATACAATTAAATGAGTCCCTGTTGCTTCAGTAAACCTAACGAGATATTCTCAATGAAATCATATAAATAGTTATGCACATAGTAATCGTTCCGTTTCTGCGTCTCTGTGCATGTTCTCCTCCATGTAATAAAAACAGCCTTACGTTATTGCTGAGACAACGATGCCTGGCAAGTATGGATTTGATTTTACAGGGGCATCTCAATCCTTCAACGTGCTGGCTGGGTACTTGTTTGGTAAGGTAATTAAGTACTTTTAGTGATTGAAAATAATGTTTTGCTTCAAAATTACTTTCTTATTGTTATTTTTAATTTTGTTTTGTTTTTGTTGTTCTCATTTTTATTATTCCGTGGTTTATTCCTCATGAGATCATGATGACTCCAGAATACAAGAAAGGAGCAAATGGAGATGACTACGCCTGTTTTTACTCGTAAAGTACAATCGGTCGGGGAGAAAATGGAAATGACAACACCTGTGATAACTAAAAGGGTAAAGCTCTCACATGGTTTATGTTCTTTCTTTATCGATATACTCTTTCTCTTTATTTAGTACTTGAAGCATGTTAATGTTGATATCCATAAACGTGAGGTCTCTTAAAAGTCGGCTGAATAACTGGCCACAAGGATTTATCATAACAGAGATATCTATTTCGCTTTGCTTCTACTCGCTTCTAAGTACTTTTTTATTCATTGTGCGGTCTTGTGTGAGTTACCTTGATACATTACTTTCAGTTCCGAAGACGTACTGTATAGTTACTTGAGGATTCCCAAGCTCTTCAGCAAATTGAAGGGGGCTATTTCACCATTTGCCAGTTTTATGTAGGATTCTCTAATATTATTGACTTATCATTTAAAAGGAAGCAGAGTAAACGGATGAGCAAATTAGATAGTCAATTTCCGAACATGTTAAGGTTCTACTCTTAAGATGAATATTGGATACGAGTTGAAATTGTTCTCTCATAACTAAGGTCTTGCAATCTACATGTCAAGAGTACAATGTTATTCTAGAACGAAATCTAAAAACTGTTTTGCATGTCATTTCAGTATCCATACGTTTATATTCAACCACCCATGCATTTATGATTTATTTTCTATTTTCAAATTTCATGTATGTCAGATGCATGTAATACAGCCAGTATCTCAAGCTTTTCATGAATTTCTGCACACCTTAATCCCGATCTGATCAGACTGAGCTTTCATTTAGGTGGAAGATGAAGATAAATGGAAGATGTCCTTTGTCATGCCCTCAAAGTATGGTTCCAACTTGCCATTGCCCAAGGATTCTTCTGTGACTATCAAAGAGGTGCCAAGGAAAATCATCGCAGTTGTTGCATTTTCAGGTCTGTTTTCTTTTAGAAGGTCTTGTGATCAAGAAGGAATTTGATTTACGTAAAAAAAAAGAGAGAGAGAAAGGATGAGTTACTGTAGCAACAGGAAAATGTTGATGCTATGTTACTGTGCTCAAATGAGATTTTATTTTATTTACTATTTCGCAAGTTATCTTGGGGGTTTTGTCTGTCTTACTAGTTTACGTAGGTCCTTTTTTGTTTTGTTTTCTTTTTTAATGAAGTTGATTGGTTGGCGAGTTTAGGGTTTGTAATATCTCAGAAATTAGAATACTAAGCCCTACATTATGGAAGAAAAATTAGTTGGCACAAATGATAGGACGTGAATTTAAATCAACGCAGCCAGTTATGAGGACCTAGCAGCACAAATGAAGCGACATAGAAACTTACTTCAAATGCATTGAGCCAGATTTTTTAATCAGTGCTTCTTCTGAATTTTTGTCAGGCTTTATCACTGATGAAGAAGTCGAACGCCGGGAATCAAGACTCAGGGACTTACTGAATAATGACACAGAATTTCGTGTGAAAAAGGGTGCATTGGTGGAAGTTGCACAGGTATTAGCAATATGTCAATACGGAATACAAATATTACTAAATGATCAGAATTTGAGTTGCCTTCTACTTCTCTAATTGTGCAGTATAATCCACCATTTACACTTCCATTCACGCGTCGTAATGAAATTTCTCTTGAAGTTGAAAGGAAACAGCCATAGCTTCAGTCTGTGTATGAACTGTAGCAAGCTTAAGCCCCTTTGCTCATAACAATAATGTATTTCTTACTTTTACTAGTGCAGAACTGCTGACAGGCAGAGTCTTGTAATATATGATAAAAATGCATGGTTTTGTAAAATTAGATCAAATTAAGTATTCGTAGATCCAATTATGTATGGATCAAAACGAATATGTTTCAACATTTTTAACTTTGTTGTAAATATAAGAAAATGCAACACTTCTTTTTCACAGCTTACGTTTTACATCATCTCTGAAATAGTAGAATTTGCTCCTGGAAAGAGAAACAATGGAACTTAGGATGAGTCATTAGAGAAAATAGAAATTGTGACCAGTGATATTTGCTGATAGTGTAAACTATGATTTTTACCATGCTAATGGTTACCAGAGTATATGAGAATTTATTCTTATGTGAGGGTGTGATTCATGCAATAAAATGCTCTGGAATAAGTAAGATCACAGGAAGAACTTGCTTAGGAATGTGAAATATCTTCAACAAAGTATTAGTCCAAAAGTTATTCCTTTGAAATATGCTAATCTACTTTTTAGAAAATTCCCTATACAAGCGTAGTTGTTAGTCATATACTAGTCTGTTTCATAAGTATTTTCTGGTTAGGTTCGTCGTTTTGTGAAAAATAATTATATTCCAGAATATTTTCTTTGCTTGAGGTCACGTTTTCTTAGTTTAGAGTCATTAGCACAAGTTAGCTAAGTACTTTGTGAGCTTTAAATTAGAAGTTGGAATTCTACAAGGTTTAGGACTTCTTGAAGTCTAATTAAACTCTCACAATGTTTCGTATTTTATTGGAGATTGGGAAGTTTTACGGAAAATTTAGATCTTTTGAAACCTTTTTTGGATTCCACGACGCTATCAAACTTAAGATGTGTTGAGAATTCCACCGTCACATCTCACAAGTCTGAAATAAAAATTTTACATTAACCACCAATACAAAGTCTTAAGCTATGAAATGAACTTGACTAGCCAGTAGCCACTGGTTAGGTGAATATACTGCCAGAGACATCCCACAATATATGTTTACCTAAGTTGCATATAAAAGCACCAATGCTGAAGTACTTAAATATTACAAACTTACAGGTTTACCAAAGTAAGAAACCATTTTCAGTTAAATCATAAATGACTACTAATTTTTAAGTGTTAATATTTCGCAGTTGCTACACTCTTCACATCCCTTTTGGTAGGCCTCAATTGAGTAATAACAAAAGAAAACAAAAATTACGTGCTCAGAAATCAAAATCAGACTCATCACTAATTCACAGTCGACCTCGACTCGCAGTCGCGCGGACGATGCAGTTAGGATTGTTTTGAAATGTGAATCTTGTGATTATGTGAATTGTGATATGTGAAAGAGTGAAGGGAAGGGAAGGGAGGGAAGGAAAAAAAAAAAAAANTCGTTTAGTATTTAAAAAAAAAAAACTTTTAATTGGGCCAAAATTGAGGCCCCTCCAGTTTTGGGCCTCCTCGCCTCAGGGCCGGCCCGGGATGTGATGCCTACAGTTCCTTATTCTATTATCTTTATTTCTTTCATTAATTTCTTCAATTTAAATATGAACCTAACACAGCTTCTACTGTTGTTTCGACTTTGAGTTATATATATTCACCTATTGTAAATTCTTCCATAACTGTAATCCCCATGTCTTTCTTACATCAGTTTGATGCTGTTGTGAATTGATAATGTCTACGAGTTTTGTATGCTGCTTTAAGTCAACTTCTTCAAGATATGGATCATTTAGAGTATTAAACAGCAGGATAGACTTTTTAACTTAATCAAGGAAATTTGCTTGTTGCACACGATGAAATTCTGAAGCAAGGTATTGTCTCTGGAGAAGTATATACAAAGATTTAATGAGCTAATGCCGTGGTGTCCAATCATGGAAAGTGCAAAGAAATCAACTGCTTGCTTCATGGATGCCTCTTGAATTCAATCCATATTGGCGTCTAAATAAGCGCGTGTATATCATATACAGATATTTTGAATAATTTATCAAAAAAAAAAAAGGTACCGTCAGGACATTCAATGGTGTAAAATACTCTATAAATCTATAAGCACGCGTATGTCATCTTTAATCTTCCACTATCTAAACAATGATGTACAGACGAGAAATCCTTGAAATTGAATTAATTTCCACTGTTATTAATGTTTAAAATAAAACGTATCACATTACCCACTCTATTTTTCCATTAATGAATCATGAGTACGTAGATCCTTATCTTAGCGATAATGGTCGTAGCATTAGCACTCCTACTAATATCATTGCATCGAGAGATTATTGCGAGTGCATTTGGATTAACCAATGAATAAATGGTATTATTCTACATGTATCATTATCTTTGGTGGCACGATAATTATCTTTTCTAGTCGAAAAGGTGGAAAGTTTTTTTATTAAAATTTTTGCTATTGCCTTCTCCACTAGACAATTTTACAGCGTAGACTTCTCTATTTTTCTCTTTCTTGAAAATTCTGTGAATCTGAAATCAATCCTACGTCTAATTTCTCTATGATCTGTCTAGTAGTTGACTGGTACATAATTAATTTGAAATATACAGATTGTGTATGGAATACCACTTTTTTTCTTGCTTTTACGTCCCTTTTCCTGCACTGTGAAATTGAGGTGAAGAAACATTACTAAAGCTATGAACAGGTGCAAGTTTTTTGTCTTTTTATGAGTCATGAAGAAACATTACTAAAGCTATGAAAAGCTAAGATACGCAATTCTTTTTGTATTCTTCCTTAGTAATTTAGAATCTCGGTTTCAGTCACTTTAGAAAAGATGAAATTCCTTGGAAGTATCATACAATGTTTTCGTTTTTTAAACTGTCCTTTGTTTTTCTTTTATATTAAGCAGAATGGGAGGAAATCATCCGTCTTTCTGAAATATCTAGGCCATAATCTTCATGTTTGATCATATGAAATCTTGAATGAATTGAGGCTGCAGATGTACCACTTGTCCCTTCCAGTATTGCGGGTTGAAGCAAGCACAAGGGGAGGATGTGGGAGTTCTGAAAACTAGTTTAGTGCAGACGGATCATAATTCTGTTAAATTATAAACAAGAGAAGTATTTTAAACCTTTGTGAAAAAAATTGAAAATACAAATTAGACTATACGTTCTATTATCTTTCAGAGCCTAGCTAAATTTTGTATTTGAAGTACATCTTTCATGATAACATTTATTCTCATCTATTCTACATTTTCCTTTTAGTTTTCCCATATACTAGTTCACTTCAGGCACACTATCCAGCGAGGGCGTCCATCCTCTGCAATTCATGTTATCAACCTTGTGTGTGCTTTGTTTCGATACCAAATCATCAACTGAAACTCCTCCTTTTCGTAACATTGCCTGCAGGTCTTGTTTGCTGATGACAAGCTTAATCCTCAAAACTCCGGTTGCTTCTCCAGCTCCTTCGACTGAATCAGCAAAATGAACGGTCTTCTTCTTCTTAATCCGCGGTGGAGGAGCCACTGGTAGAGGTAGAAGGTAATATGACTGACCCCCTATCATTTTAGCGTTTGAATTCATGTACTGTACTACTGGAAGTTCATCTGATATTGCATGGTGAGAAAATTCTGATAACACGTGATGAACTTCTAATGGGGCTTTGTATTCAAGGATTTTCCCATCTATTTTTATGACTTTGATAACCTTTTCCTGGAGAGCAAAGCAATTTCCCATGGCTCCGTGAAAATTGGTTAAGGGAGAAAGTTTTGTATGTAGATAAGAAGTGGCTTCCAAGCAAGATTTGTGGGAGTAACTTTGGTTTATTTATAAGGGAAAAGGCCTAAAGAAAGCACTCAAGATTTTTGAATATTACAAGAAAAACTCAATTGCACTTTGGGGCCCACCTTGTTGATTTTTGTTCTTGTGCTCTGGATCATGAATGGTGATCTCCTCATTGTTGTGATCATGATCCATTTGAATCTTTTAAAGTCCAAAAGTTTGCAAATGGAAATTATTGAAGTTATAGCTAGCTTTTTTATTTTGCTAGTTAATTAGAAAAATTCTTGGTGTACATAATATATGTACATAGGGGGTGTACATAATATATGTACATGTGAGGGTTATGGACTCCCCTATGTACATATATTATGTACACATAGCACATCTCAGTTAATTATAACTTTTAACATTGAAGTGAAATCGAATCATAGGTAACAATTATATTATTTTAACATGATTCAACTGAAGATTAAGATAAAGATTTTTTGAAGTTCGTTGTCCCTCATAAATCTTATTTATGAAACTCTACGTGTCAAGCCTACGACAAGTGATGAGGCGTCTAGTGGATAAGACATAAATAAAGAGTTTTTTCTTTTTTTCTAACAACTTAAACTCTCAAATGAGTTAATTCAAGACTCTCGAGATCAGGAAGCTTGTAGGAGTGCTTTTGTAGTCTAAGTTACGCAAGTGCTCGTGACATATTTAGTAGATAGGATCTGATGACACTTGATGGCATAAGAAAACGAAGTTAAAATTAAAACGGTGTAGAATATAATATCAAAGTTTAGTTTAATACAACGCGTCTAATATACACTAACGCGCTAAAGGGTTAGAAATGTAAAAAATTAATGAAACACTTGTATCAAATTCCAAAACCATATTATAAGAGTGATTATGATTATATTACTATGGTAAGTGGATGATTACCATACTCCATATTTTGAGGGAAATTTCAGTTAAGATCTAGTGAGACCACTTCAAGTTAGTGGTTGATTTGCTGTGTTTCATGGTTGACTCCACTTGTGCAACATCGACTATTTGTTGGACCCTCCGATGAATATATTATCAATGATCTGTGTGTGATACTGTAATCAAGACGGCTAGATCAACATTTTACGTATGTTTATCACATTTCTTTTACCTATTCTACTTAGGACAAATATGATATTTTGGTGGGGATTTCATAGCATAGGGTAGGGGTGGGGTGGGGTAGGTTAGGTCTATGGAGATATTGGTTGATTATATCATGATCCCAATAGATCATAGCATCCAAAAGTACTAAAACAAATTTGATTCTAATATGTTCTTTTTAAATCTTTGTATATCTGTTGATTGATTCATATGCTGCTATATTGAGTGCAGAGTTATCTATTAGTGACAAATTTTGTTTTTATCATTTTGGAAGAGACAACCCAAATATTCCCAAGGCATGATTAACAATTGATTTTATTATGAGACAATTCATGATGTTCATATTCATCTATCTAGTACAAGTCTTTTATAAAAAATACTAAAGTAAAATAAACCAAATTGTAGTTTTACCTTTCACTCTTTATTATGGGATTATATCTCTCGAGCAAGGGTAGAGGTGGGGTTGGGCCGACTGCCCCGACCATAGTTATTATAATCGGACCGAATCGATCGATTCGACTTGAGAATCGTCGAACCGGGCAGTGGTCTGGTCCATGTGGCAATATTTAGTCCATTTGCAAATAAATCGATCAAGAACTGCTTAGATCATTAAGTAATTGTTCGAATTGGATCGGTTCACGGAAAACCGGAACCGGCTCAATGTGAACCAATTGGTCCATTGCAAAATTTTATTTCATATTTGCACATGAAGAGATTTGAACCCACATAGCTTGTATGGAAGATTAGAAGCTTGACCACTATGACCCGCAAAATCTTTGCAATTTATGTGAGCGAATAATATATATTCAGTTTTAGTAAAATGACATAGTCTGTCCTTTTCAAATAATTCTGTCAAAGTTTTTTAGGCCTGCTCCCTAACCCAAAATTCAAGGTCGATCACTACTCTTGAGAGTTTACGTTTAATTGGTGAAAACTTTTCATTAGCTAGGTATATGTTGTAATCAACTTTTGATTTACGACAGAGTTGTACTCGTACAAGACTGTAAGCCAACCAACCCCGAGTGAAATTTTGGAAAAGTAACACAGGCATTGGCTTCTTGACCAAAAATGCAAAAAGAAAGCCCACCCCACTTGCTGTATTAGGGCATTTTGTACAATGGATGGGGATGGTTGCACAAACTTCTTGCTTAGTGCAGTGTGATGTTATCAACACGCATGTCTGATATAAGGTTGTAATTTGTTAATTGCCATGTTTTTTTTGTTATCATTTTTAATTATTAGGTTAATTAATACTAAAATTCCATTATTTACAATCTATTTAATTTTAATGATTCCTAGTCCTGGTAATTTGACCATTTTAATAAAGAAAAAAAGAGTAATTTCTCCCATGAGTTCGAAGTACAAATGTCGCAAGACGTGAACTTATTTTTATTAAGGGTACATTTGGTAAGACTTTTGAAAAGTTAAAAATTGCTTATGAGATTAAAAAAAGTACTTTGAAGCATATTTGAATAATTTTTTAAAGTATTTTTCTAACTAAAAGAACTTTTAGAAGAAACTGATTTAAGATAGCTTACTCGTGAAACTCTTTTACAAAATGTAGAAGGAAGAGGAAAAACACTGCCAAACGGGTCTTATTATCTCCTTAAGGTTATATCTCATGATGATGATGGTCTCCTTTTTGTAATTTTCACTTGCGAAAGATTTGACGCAACGCCGATTGTTATTAATCAATAGAAGAGTGAGAGTTTTATAGAATCGTTGGTAAATTTTTGTTGCTAATTTGCGCAGACTGGAAGGCGATGAAAAATACAAATGTTTGTTGTTGATTTGATTGTTGGACGGTGTTCTATTAGCAATTGAATTACTCTTAGTTAATTGTATAAAGAAGTGGCTATTTTCTTGTTTGTGAAACACGCGAAGCATTTGAAAAAGAACCCAACGAGAGGGAGCGACCCGAAAGAGACGGTTACTTGTTAGTTAAGAAGGCAGCAAAATGTAAGATATTGGTGACAGTATAACGACACTCGAACGTTCAACAAAAACGGATCACTTCATTAGATTTCCTTTTGTAACTTGTCCCGATGCATTGTAGCTTTGGAAGAAAAGTTTAAATTATTAAAGAAATATTTATTTTTAATATACTTTTTTTGTGTGTATCTCAAACAATGCTTTTTTATTTAATAATCATATTTTTAATATAAAACAGTATTTTGAAGAATTTTCAAAGATAAAAAGATTTGAATCGGCACATAAAAGAGTCATTTGACGAGTCAAATTCACTTTTTAATTTATTTTTTATATATAAATAATTTGTTGGATTTTTTGACAACAAAATGTGATTAGTAAAGAGTCTATTAAAGACATTCTATACACTCATCATTTGAGTTTTATCAATTATTATATTGAATTTGTTAGAATTTGGATATGACTCGAATTCTTTTGTTGAGGTATTTG
>CAIGRT010087033.1:0-15274 GCA_903798405.1 Fraxinus platypoda
TGAATATAAGAATAAAATATATTATTAGTAGATAAGTATAGTTTGATATAAATTAGTTTATTTTATTTGTCATAGTTTTCCAATTTGATTTAAATTATTATGTCTTTATTTTTCTACTAGATTAGATTTGTTTAAACTCACATTTAAATAATAAGTTTATTACGCATTATAATGGATAGACTTGATTATTGAAAAACTCATATTTTCTCCCCCTATATTCTTTATATTCTCTCCCCTTTCTTTTCCCTTTCTATCAAGTCTCATAAATTGCTTATTGTGAATTTCATTTAAGAGCTTCCTACGCCACCTTGCCTACACACCAAACCCTCGTTGTGGGAGCATGTGCCCATGATATAGTAATACTTTATACCTTAGGCGATTTTGGTTGATAGATAAAGTATGGTGTCTAAGAATTGGCTTGAGAAGTATTTATGTTTTCTCTTTTCAGGAAAGAAGATTTGCTGTCCTGGTATCTTCACTCTTGTCAAGCCAAACAAAGGACCACGTTACTCATGGCAAGTCCCTTTTTTCTTTTTTCAAGTCAGTGTCATTAAGGAATCAATTTCTTGATTCATTTATTGTATATCTTCATTGGTGGTGTTCTGCACATGCTGTCAAGGATTTTTTTTTTTTGCCACAACGTGCAATTAAATTTCCTTTTACGTTCTTTTAGCCTACCTTTCTTGTCTTTTAGTTTAGTAGGTTTCTCTATGCTCTGTTTAGAAGTTTCTCATTGACTGCCTTCTACTATCCATGTGATGGTGTTGAGCCAAAAGAATGTAACCAATTGCTGTTATCCAGTCCTTGTTGGTATTCAGCTTAGAGGATCGAGCGGGAAATATAACTGGAGCAAATCTGACGTCAGTACTGAGTTTCGATGATGTTGGTTTGCACATGAAGTATTGATAATATTACTTGAGATGGCATTGCAATTTCATTAGCTTCTCCGCACATTCGCAGAATTTCATATTCAGTTCTGTTAGATAGGGATGTAGATCTAAGATTGAAGGTTCTTTTCTTCTGTTTACTTTGATGTGTATAAATTGTGGGCATTTGTGGCATAATTTGCACCATTTATCCAGATAAGATGTGACAAGTATTTTTGGTTGATAGTTCGTATTTGGTTTTGAATGTGGATATATATTGAGTTTTTGGTTTTGCAGGAGCTATTCAGCGACTTCTTCAGAATGGTCTTCTTACTGCAGAAGCCATTGACCGATCGGATGAAGTTACAATTAAGAACTTAATATACCCAGTATGCCCTATTTCTCTGTCAGTGTATAGCGGAACATTGCAATCTACTTGATCTGAAGAAGTTGTAAAGCTGATACAAATGAATTTGAAAATTTGGTCCAACCAAACAGTTAAATATATCAGCCACAGCTTTTTAGGCATATATGTATCAAACTTCAGCTTTTGTTCTCAACAGGTAGGATTTTACACAAGAAAGGCGAGCAACTTGAAAAAAATTGCAAAAATTTCTCTCTCAAAGTATGATGGAGACATTCCTAGTACGTTGGAGGAGTTGCTTCTTCTTCCAGGGATTGGTCCTAAAATGGCTCATCTGGTTAGAGAAAGAATCTGTTACCGATACTTGCTTCTAACTCTGTACTTTTATTAAGTAATTTGTCCGTAATTTGCTGTTTTTTAGGTCATGAATGTAGGATGGAATAATGTCCAAGGAATATGTGTAGATACTCATGTGCACCGTATCTGTAATCGGCTTGGATGGGTTTCACGTTCCGGCACTAAGCAGGTAATACATTTGTTCTTATTCGAACAAATGATGATAAATGCGAAATACGGCAGAGGAATACTATTGGGTCGTTAACAAACTTTATTGGTCTTTGTTAGAGAACTTCAACTCCCGAAGAGACTAGAGAGTCCTTGCAACTATGGCTTCCTAAGGAGGAATGGGTCCCCATCAATCCTCTTCTGGTATGTCTACAACACTATTTGTGGAGTGCAGCAATATCTTCTGTGTGTTTTTCGTCAGGAAAACACTTTTGAATATACTGTTGCGTCAATTTTCTTTATATTTCTCAACCCGACTATTAATCTATAGTAGATAATGCCACTGCATTTTCTGAAAAATGCTGGCAGCTCTTTACATCTGAAGTGCAAATAGAAATATGCTTTTCAAAGCACACTGGTTTTGTTCTCTCGATTTACACATTGATTTTTTCTTGATATAGGGTATTTTGGTCTAGCAATAAAATTTGACAATAGGATGGCTCGTCGATCCATTTTCTGCTTGTATTGTTGTAGAAAATCTTTGGGAGGTTTTAAACTATATTATAGATGAAATTAACCATATAAATATCTTGACCTACTTTCCTGTTCGAGCAATGACTTTACTCGCACTGTGGTTACATTTATATTGAACGTTATAGTGTGATTTGGCTAAATTTCATTTTCTCGTTTCATAAAATATTGCTGAATTTGGTACATAGGTGGGGTTCGGGCAGACTGTATGTACTCCACTGAGGCCACGTTGTGGTATATGCACAGTTAATGGTCTTTGCCCATCTGCATTTAAGGAGACCCCAAGCCCCTCATCCACATCGAAGAAGTCTCGCCCCTCATCCACATCGAAGAAGTCTCGCCTAAACAAGTGTCCATAGAGGTGAGATATGGTTCCAAAATGCGGTTTTGATATTTTGTAACTTTTGCATTTCAAGCTCATACATAAATATAAATGTTCATTTGAGCTTGATATAGTGTTAGTCCTTGGTTGAATTCAGCTGTATGTTTACGTGGAAAGCAGTGATAATTCTGAAAACTGTCATGGAAGTTGTAATTGGAAATGTTAGTATCGAAATGGTTTGGAAACGAGACTTCTTGATTTCATATCTCGTGGTATTGAACTGACATTTGTTTTTTGGAAGCGGTTGATTGTTTGGCGACCTGACAGGAAGGTTGTTTTTTCCCAGTCTCTTTGGGCTAACGATACTAACAATCTCTCTTCTTTTTGCTGCTCGTGACCTTTTTCTACCGAGTCACACAAATCTTGATATTCGAGATATGTCTTCATGCGAATACACCAAGTACCAAGTTGCCTCTAGTGAGTCGAGGAATGGGAAGAAAGTTGTTCGCCATCCTTCTTTTCACACTCATAGAACCTTGTTGTGATACCATTTTCAAGATAAGTCTTCACGCAAATACTTTCCCTAGTACGATTCATGTATATAACAAGTACATGAATACATGTAAACGTTAAATAGCTAGAATACATGTATCATATGAATGTCTCAAAAGATACATATACTAACCCAACGATTTAAATAAAGTTTGTTCTTCAAACCTTTGGAACTTATTGTCCACACTACAAACGGCGAAATATAAATGTTTGACGATAAATTATCTTAAAAACGGAATTATGAGTAAATATAAATTGGACTCCCCAATTTATCAAAATCCTTCTGGTTGGATGTGCCCTTGGAATACTTCCATTTGTGAAGCCGGAAGGCTCAATGACACAGCTATGTTTTCACTATCTTTCCCTTGCAAAAGGGTGATAGCAAGATTGTCCACAAGTGAAGCTGGACCAACCTGCATTGGCTCTCCCCATCCAAAATTTGCTTCATAAAAAGGAAGCCTAGTCCCTTTAGTGATCCATAGTGAATTTTCAAGATCGAGCCCTTTTCTTGTTACTTCATGATGATCTATTGCTGTTCTTATATAATCTTCCGTAACTTCTTTGATAGCATTCTGCACCATTCTTACAGCAAAATCAATGGTTTTTCTCGTTAAGTCTCGTGCCTTGCTCTGTGCGCACGACCATGCAATGACATTTCCAAAGTAGCCTTCCGGTGGCGGTTGACAGAACTTGGGACGGCCATCGACGGCAATCAGAAGTTTGGTTTTGCTTTCTGGGTTAATCTTAGTGGCTTTTGTCCAGCAAATCCAAACCAATGCAGATATAAGTTCAAAGCTCGTCGGAGCTGAACCGAACTGATTATCATTATTATTATTCCCCATAACCAAATTTTTCAGTTGGGAAAGTAGTTTTGGAGTAAAGCTAAATGTTCGATTTATTCTCAGTTGTTGGTTTTGATTAATGAGTGTTGGCAATGGGTATCTAGTTTTTGTGTACTCATGGTGGGAGATTTGGATATTTGGAGGTTGTCTGGCAGAAAAAATGGTTCGGTCTAGATAGGGAGGGACAGACAAAGACAAACCTTTGGCAATTTGGCACCAACAACTTACGAAATATGCAAAAGCTTTAACATCGACAAGTACATGATTAAATGCTAGTCCCAGAATAATACTCCCACACTTGAATCTTGTCACCTGAAATAGTTTTAGTTGGGAGAATTAATCCAAAACTAACCACCATTATTGCAAGAATTATTATATTATACGAAAAAACAATACAAGACGGGCCATTTTGGATTTATTATTTATTGCATGGGCCAGACAGGGATAATATTTAAAATTGTATGAAAGTTACGAGGCTATTCACGTGAAACTCCAATCCACTGTAAGTTCAGGGATAATATTTAAAAAAAAAACGACTATTCCATAGACTCAAATTGATCGATATCAACGAAATCGAAATCTTAAATATGCTCTGTTCGTGTAGATTAATTTTTAATTTATCGTATATTTTATGAAAATTACAACTTCTATCAACTTTCAACTATGAGTAATTTTATTTATCCCCACTGGGGATGAAAACACAGTCTAGGTGACTTTAAATGATAGGTTAAATGAATCGTGACCTATCACTTAATGTCACATTAACGCCACATAGACTGTATTTTCATCTCCAGTGGAGGTGAATAGCATTACTCTTCAACTATACGTTTCATTAATTTTTATAAAAAAATTACTAAAAATATGATTTTTGGCTACACCAAAAATGGACTATATTTTGAAGGTGACTGACAAGTTTCTCGTTATAGAATTATTTATTAATAGTGATAAGTATATTTGACCCAACCAAGATTGGTGAAGATGCTATGGACAAAGATGGTAAGTAAACAAATTTAGCTAAAGTATGGGTGTAAAAAGATTTATATTTTAATATTTAAAGTATGATGTGATTTTTTCCTTAGTGTAAAAAGATTATTTAGTGATTGTTTGGAAAAACTTATAAGTTGTTAAAACGGGTCCACCGTCCACGCGTAAATAATGGGATGCACGACTTTTATCAAAAACTTTCTCAAACAACCCTTAATTAACAAGCATTGCTAGTAAATTTAAAATGCGAGTATGACACCTGAACTGTCAATGGTGGAACTTCTAATATATTTTGGGCTGTCTCATTAAAATGGATAAGCTTCCTTAGCTTGAGAGGATCGGCTATGGTAAGATCTCCAAGAACTTCCATTTCATCCTCACTAAAAGCTTCGAAAAACGGCACCCCGTCTCCGGAGCAATTCACCATCATTTTGCCACCCCAGTCTGTGTCGAGACAACCTGCGAATGGATAAAAATCCTGCAAGATCTTGGCCAGTGATGTTTTAAGAATTTCAGTGGCATTATCACTGTTTGTTTCATTTCCCTTATATGCAAACAAAATCTCAATGGGATAAGGAAATGTTTGGTCCAGATTTGATAGCAAATACAAACCCCCTGGAGTCTTTCCAGAAGGAAGAACTTGAACGGGTTCCAGTTTCTTCACTGAAAATCCCACCTCTGCATGTCCGTTCGAATGATCCATTTTTTCCTGTCTTATTCACAAGGATTCACTGCATTAACATTCAAAACAAGAAAATCTATATGCATTAAGATATGAAGGCGAAGAGAGATAGAACCTGCAACTGAAGGCGATGATTAAAAATTTAAAATATGTTTATCTTGGAACTTGGAAGTATGGGGTGTAATTTATAAAGTATTGGGGTATTGGAGTGTACAGTGACTAACTTGGAAGATCGTGGAAGCTGCCTGCCTCATCGACACTACCAAAAAATATAAATAAATAAATAATAACTCCGTATATAATCTTTTATTGTTATTTGTCAATCTTCCGGGCAAATTCCTAGGGTTTGGGTTTCGTGGAAGCTGCCTGCCTCACCAACAACCAAAAAAAATCATAAATATGGTAATTTTTAATTGCATCATGTATAAAATAATAAACTGTCATATATATGCCACGTGAGATAACTACCGATAGTTTTCACTATGAATAGTATTGCTCAATTGTCAATCTTCTGGGCAAATCCCAGGGTTTGTTTTTCTTGATAAAGATGTAATTCTAAGCATGTAGAAAATATCAACCACATTTTTTAATGAAGCGCCTACAAGTGAAATATTTACTAGAACTGGAAAAAAAAAGAGATATGAACTTAAATGGGGACATGCAATCTAATATTCGATTAATGAAAATGCATTGTGAAACCTAATATTCGATTATAAAGATGAGCCAAACATAAATTTATTACATCTATGAAATCTAAATTGCCGTAATTATAAAACTTAAAACTAACACAACATTTTGATTTCTAACCATACCATTTTGTTCACGGCACATTTGGTTATTCAGTGTGAAGATTGAATTCAGTTGTCAAATGATATACCATTTGTTTTCCAGTTTAAGAACACTACGTTTTCAAACAAGGGCTTTTCAATTGAACATTCGCAGGTTAGTGGCTCCTCGTACTTTTTTGAAATGATGCTCGAGCAATATTGTAATCCCAGAACCTTTTTGAGGCCATGCCATGTTTCGATACAAGGCAAGTTTCTTTAGCATTACTCACGAAGGTACATCACCTAACAGCGAAGTGCCTGCACGTTATGACATAAAACCCAAATAGGACAAGGAAAAAATCCTCATGGAGCATCCCATTTTGGCCAAAACATGGCATACGCCATTAATGAGATCTTTATGGTAAAGTTGCTACTGAGTACTTAGCATACAAGCACCAAGATGAAACTACAATGAGTGCATTGATGCAACAAGATATCATCCGCAATATCATAAACATAAAAGCAAAAAAATAGAGATGTTCATCAAATTCGTTACAACCTTTTGAACCAACAGGAATAAATAAATGTAGTACTACTGAAAATTTTGAGAAACAAGAATCGTCCGTGGGTTCTAATAAATTACATATGAGAACCTTTTTCATTCAGTAACTGATCAAAAAAGTGTTAATTTCCTATAGGAAACGGAATGGTATACTACGTGATAATGTCCAGCTAGTTAACTCTTCTGAACCAGAAGAGCTATAAAATGCAGACACTTAGAAGTAGATACTGATTTCCTCAATTTCTGACAATCTCCAGTCCCCAACAGCATTGTTCGTTAATCTTCACATCCACTACACCGAGTACTTGATTATACAGGAATAATCCAAGGGAATAAGCCATCCTCAGTCAAAAATACCTGAACAGAAACATTGGTGGTTTGAAGAAAGACGACCCAAATCTGAGTTCATTAACAACCATCGTACTGGAATGCACTTCAGTACACGTACATATAAAACTTACTACACACTAGTTCCATATGGATGTCAGAATATCACACACTACTTGATTTCTATCATACTAAAATATGCAATCGAAGCACTCACCTTATGCAAACAGCTTTCCAAAAAAAAAAACAAGGTGCTTATTGTTGAATCATTTAATCTATAAAAGCTTAAGTTGTTATAGAGGATCGCATGCATACCATTTCAATTTGTCTTCAACACGCACCCTCATGTGTAGGCAGATTATTTTTTTACCATCGAAGCCTAACACGTGCACATTTTCATTAAACTGGTGGCAGCAAGAATTTAACTCGGAATCTTTGCCTACTCTTAACACCCTGTTGAACCAGTTGATTTAAAAGCTTAAGCCATTAGAGATGGTCACATGCATACCATCTAAATTTGTCTTCAACACTTGATCTTTCCAGGTATTCTGGTTTCCAGGATCAAATGTTGCTATCCTTAACATGTCTGTCAGGAAGCGGAAACAGAAATGCACATTTTAGTCACTCATCAAGTGTTATTGATAGATTTAACTAAAGTTCAACTATATCACCAGGTGGAAGAAACGTATACAAAAACACAGAGCAAAACACACAGTGCATTTTACCATGTAAGGTGATTGGTTTGATAACTTTTAAAATGCAGAGTAACAAGCTCACCTAAAAAATAGCTTCAGAAGTTACCATTACTAGTGTCACCAACAAAGCGGCCCGAGCGAGTATTCTGTCCATGACATGCATCACCAAATCCACTGGAATGACCTGATCCAAAATCCCCAAAACCACTTGAGCGACTTGGACCTCCAAGGTTTCCAAAGCCATTGCTCCGATCTGATCCACCAAAATTGCGTGAACGTTGTCCACCCAATCTACCACCTGAACCAGATCCACCAAATCGCCCACCTTCAGAATTGCCATAACCACCAGAGTGGCCAAAGCCAGAATCCCTAAACCGAGCACCTCCCATGGTTCCCCTAGAACCAAAACGACTGCCACCACTGTTCATGGCACTGTACATGGCCATAGCTTCATCTTTAACAGCAATCTTTGGGAGCTAACACGCAGAAAATTACAAACAAATTAGCCTAAAATGATTGAACCAACTAACGAGAGCAATATAGAATAAAAATTAGGTGGAGTTGAAGATTGGGGGTTTTTGGATGGTCAAAGTTTCTTTAGCTTCATATAGAATGGAAGTTAAAGAACGACTAATATAAACTCAAATTACTGGGAAAAAAAACCATGATTAGAATATGGATGCCTTACCTCAACAAATTTGCAACCAGCTTCACGTTCAATAGCCTTAATGTCCCTATATTGGTTTGACGAATAAATAACAACGGCGCTTCCTTTTTTCCCAGCACGACCTGTTCGTCCAGATCGATGAACAAAAATCTCTGACGAGTTCGGAAGCTCATAATGTATAACCTGAACAGAAAAAAGATTCAATGTGATCCCAAATAAAGGAATAAAAGGATGGCATGCACCACCTTATAACCTGCAATAATACCTTCCATCATTATTAAGCTCCCTAAAGTAGAACTAGAATTACACCTGCACCTTAAATGATTAAGGACCAGAAGTAACCTAACCACACGGGTGCTTCCAATGACCAAGGCCATGCCTGATTGATTGCAAAGATTACCCATCGACTCGTTAGCATTCAACACACTCAATGGTATTTCCTATAACACATATAGTTTGATCTATGAATCACGGAGACGAACATTACACGACAAACACATAATTTTTCAAGAAACTGGGACACGGGCTCATTTATTAAAATAATTTAAAAGAATATTTTAAGTAATGTTTCTGTATGTTTGTTATTTCTTATTTTTCAATTTAATTAACTCATTTTTTAGGTTTGATATTGGATTTTGCAAGTGTTATCTTTGGAGTTTATATTAGTTGTTATTCGTGGTATTAACATATCTTTGTGGTACACATTTTTTATTAAATAAAAATATTCAAGTAATGTAAAGTGCATATAATAGATATAAAACAGATTCGATACAAAGTTCATACAATCTTTATCACATTATTTACTTCATTGTGCATACATAAATTCATGTTCCAAAATATACCAAACGGGCTTGCCATGTCCTTGATATGTCAGGGTTGTCTCTCTCTCTCTCTCTTCAAAAATAAAAAAACAAATATATAAAAAGTATAGGAACCACCATGTGGCATGTGAAATATGTATCAGAGTCATGTTAGAAGTATGAAAAATGTGTATAAAAAAGGGGACATTCCAGGTCACACGTCAGATCGATACATGTTGGAGTTAGCACGTGACACCTTAACACTGCTAGAAGCAAAAGGATATGAATGGGGTTAGGATATTCGAAAGCAAAAAACAGCAAGAAATTTATCCAATGTTCTCTCCTTCCATTGTTGTAGGCAAGCATGTAAGAAAGTGAAAGCACTGATTGAATTTTCATATACGCACCAGATCGACATTAGGTACGTCAAGGCCACGGGCCGCGACATCTGTAGCTACTAAAATATTGAATCGTCCATCTCGGAAACCAGATAGGGTTCTTTCCCTTTGATTTTGTGAGATATCACCATGTAAGGCTTCACAACTGAAGTTTCTTTGCATAGCAGATGCCAATTGATCAGCATTACGTTTTGTTTGGGTGAAAACAATACATTTACCTCCTTTTGCATGCTCCTGATATCAAACATAGCATATTGTCCGTTTCAAAAGGTAGTTTGTCTTAATAAATCTAAGATCACAGAAATAAATGCATTATGAAGATCCATACAGTTATAAGAGTCCCAATTATAGCTGGTTTCTCGCGCATTTCGGATGCAATTGCATACAGGGAAATGCCTTCAGCTAATTTCTGATTAGAATCTCCCACCTGCAAAATGTATTTGATATGACTAAGATAAAATAGAAAACAAAGTAACCATAACGGGTTCCAGAACATCATGTCTGCTGCAGACCTCAAACAAGAGAAAAGTTTTTGATGAAATATTACAAGATAAAAAGTGATTATTTGCATACTCACAAGGTCAACAGTAACTGGATTTTTTAAGAACTTTTGTGTGAGTTTTATTATCCAATTCGGCATTGTAGCTGAAAACATCATGGTCTGATGTTTCTGTGTCATATATCCCAATATTGTCTCAACATCATCCGCAAATCCTACGTTAAGCATCTGATCAGCTTCATCTAAAACCACAAACTGCACTTCTGTTAAACTCAAAGAACCCCTTTTAATCAAATCTATAACCCGTCCAGGAGTGCCAACAATCACATCGACACCATGTTTAAGGGTATCAATTTGGCGTGAAATTGGCATGCCCCCATAGACACAGAGAGTGTCTAAATTTGGAGCAGAATCGCAGAATTCTTTGTCCACTTGGCGAGCAAGTTCTCTGGTTGGAGCCAAGATTAATGCCAAAGGATTCCTTCCTCGTCTGGGTGATGGAAAACAGGAAAATTTAACCGCTAATAATTCCTAATTCTTACACACTCAAAGCAGAAAATAGATTTTTAAAAAAAGAGCAAAGATAACAGACCCATGCTTCTCATTGAATCGAATAATCTTATCCATGATTGGAATGCCAAATGCTAATGTCTTCCCAGTTCCTGTTCTTGCTCGACCTATCATGTCACGCCCCTTCATAGCTGGTTCCAAAACAGCTCCCTGTAGTCCAAAAAATATGCCAAAAGAACGAAAAGGAAAACCTAAGACAGTACCAAATTCTTAGGATGATGTGAATAAAAGAGTGAAAACAGTGTGTAAAGAAAATTTCTTAGATTCAATTAATCTTGCATTTTCCATCTCAACATTCACAGTTCCATAAGCAGAAACAGAAGTTATGCCTCATATGTCATTACCATTTTTTTATTTCAAAATATAGTATTTATTGTTAAAACTAAATTCAGTGGATTGTTCTTCTACTCCCAAACATATACCCAATCCAAAAAGATGTTAGATATACCTGAATGGGAAAGAGTTTATTGATACCCCTCCCGGCCAATGCCGATACGATATCCGGCGAAATTCCAAGCTTGGAGATTTCGAGGCCATCATCAGCAACCTCACTGGATACCATAGTATCTTCAGCTTCAGATAAATCTGCAACGGCATATGCGGCCTGCAAAACCCGGCCCACATGAAAAGCCCGTGTTGATAAAGGTAGCGGCGCGGCTGCTTTTCTTGTCAAAGAGGCAGCTTTATAGTTATAAACTCGTGGAAAAATAAGCGCATTTCCAGGAATAAATTTCTCCGGCAATCGATGTCCAATGGCAGTAATGACGAGCCTGCCAGTGCTGGAGAGTGATGAAAATTTCCTGAGTAAAGGGAGGCTACCCATTTGTCCGCTTTAATTGAGAAAGACAGAAAGTGAAGATTGAAGATAAACCCTAATGTTGAAGGGGTTTATGAGGAGACTGAAGAGGGAAACAAACCGTGATTAATAAGGGGGGTTTAAGAAGTGAAATGACTTATTAGTCCTTGAAATTTTATAATTTTTCTTATGCCCTGTTTGTTGTGAATTAAAACTAGCTTAAAATTTTAATTCAAATTAATTTTGACTATATATTTATCGGGACCCACAATTTTTTAATTGCACATTTCATCAGTTTCTATCAAAATTCACAAAAGCCTAAATTTTAATTACACAAAACAGTTTTTCTTGAGAAAATGTTTTAACCCTTGTTTAGTTCCCATTATTTCCAAAATATATTTTTATTTATCTTATTTTCAATTATATATTTTTTCAATAAAATAATATTACACGCAAACTTAATATTTTTTCTTATTTTTTAATCACACATCTCTATCAAAATACTATTTCAAAATATATTATTTTCAAAAAATGGGACTCGAGTAGGCTCCTAGCTACTTTAATATGTACATTTATTTCGTTTCCCACAAGCCAACCCCTTCGGTAAGGTCCAATTATTTTGTTGTCGTGCGCTTTTTTATTCGAGGACTAAATTCTTACTCAAATCGACTCATAATTTAATATCGGTTACATCTTTTGAGATATAATAATATCAAAGACACGTTCTTACGTTTAAAAAGTCATGATAATTTCCTCTATTTCTAAAATAAGGTTGATATACCTAAAATGTCCTTGTTCAAAAAAAAAAAAAATTTTCTACCGTTAGTTGTAGTTAATTTGCTTAAAACTAATTGTAAGAATAATAATTTGCCACATTATATATATAACTCGTTCGACATGTCTTATATTTTAATCGTATTATTTTATTTATAGTTGATATTATTTTCTAGATATATATTTTTTTTAAATGAATCGTATTTATATAGATATTTCATTTAACAAAATAGTTATGTATAAGTTTAATTGAATATCAAATTATCAGAATATTGTGATATTAATTTAAAATATTGGAATGATTATTATATCAAATGAAGTTATCAAAAAAATATCAGAACGATGCTTTAATGAAATATTATAATAAAAATGATTTTAAATCATTTATTAACAAACTCCTCAAACAAATTTTATGTTTAACTTTCCAACCATGCATATTCAAAAATTGTGAATGCATGAAGTCTTTAAGTATTAGATTAATATTAAAGGGAACAAATTAAGCCGTTGTTTGGTCCGGATTAAAATCTGATTTTAATCCAAGTCAAATTCAAACAATCAATATTAATCACATCTTTCATGGGTCCCATAACTTTTTAACTACACATTTCAAAAACTTCTATCACAATCTACTAAAAATCTAATTTTAATCACCACCAAACACCATCTAAATTGCAATAGTAAAAATCTTATATTTTTATTTGCAATGATATTTTAAGTATATACTCAAAACTTAAAAAATGAGAAATTAGTGATGTTTTTAAAATTTTGTGAAGTGTTTCTGATATTGTTATAAAATTCAGGAGTGTGTTTGATATTGTCTCTAATTTTGAACATTTTGCATGTTACTTGATATTAGAGGCATCGACAATTATCTATTATGGTCAACAAGAAGAAGGCTATCCAATCTACACCCACCGTATAACACCTCATACTAGGCCCCTATCGCTACGAGGCTCTTTACATTCATCCTGGGCCGCCTACCGCTATGAGGCACTCTACGCCCATATTGGGCCGGCTATCATTACGGGATCAAATCAATGCAAAACCGTAAAAATATAATTGAGTTGGATGGAAACCGACCAACGATTATCATGGGCACAACCAACCGCTGAAAAAGTGGAGATCCACCGTTCAAGACATGGGGGTGGTGGAAGGCGTTATGTAGGACATGTGTCACGATAACCACCCGACAGTTATAGTACTTATGCTTTTTAAGTTTGAAATGTAATACAGGATTACAAAGGTTGCAGATTTGACGGTAAAGCGACCCAAATTAGCAACTTAGGAATAAAAAAAATTTCATCTCTAAGTTGGAAGATTTTGTATGTGGTTACATTTAAGTTATTTTGTGCAGAATTAATTTCATTATTGATCATTGAAGTTATAATAAATTTCAAAATGATATTTAAAGTTAATTTTGTATATTATTAATCACTGAAAGTTTATGAGAGTTACACTAATGATCAATAATCAAACTAGAGCCCGACTAATTAGGTCATAACATCTCGACTCTATATATGCAATTCTTAATACTTCTTTAATAATGCGACTAGACAATATTGACCAAAATCACGTATTTTTAATCGTAATCAGTGATGAAGTGTCAATCTTCACAATAACCAAAAAACTATGTTAGGAAATTACAGCAATGCAGACACCAATTTCATCAGCAATAACAGAGTTCATAAGGCTCATTCAACCAATGACAGTTCAATATGGAATAACTGAATTCAATAGTTAACAGATTCAGCAATCTATGACATCTCCAGCATACAATACACATACAGAAATCACCAGTAAACATGAACTATAGAAACTGAAGACATTGAACATAAATGAAACAGAAACCATCAGAGAGCTACTTTCCTTTCTTTGGTGGTTCTTCCTCTGCGTTTTTGGCTGAGATCGCTAGGCTCAGGAACAGCTTCCATGCTATGCAAAAAGGCCCTCCAAAGAGAGTTTAGANTTGAACATAAATGAAACAGAAACCATCAGAGAGCTACTTTCCTTTCTTTGGTGGTTCTTCCTCTGCGTTTTTGGCTGAGATCGCTAGGCTCAGGAACAGCTTCCATGCTATGCAAAAAGGCCCTCCAAAGAGAGTTTAGAACCAGCCAAGAACACTCAACACTTAACTAAGGTCATCAATCCAAGGGATCTACCAAGGCAGTCAAGAACAACCCTCTAAAATCGAACCTAAACCCACGAGAACGAAACCAGCACTTAGCCACATATTACAGGCCTAAGTCTACACAGGTATATCTCCCATCAACAAGTTACCAAGGTCGATTTTGGGTGCAGCAAAAGAGGAAGAAGAAATCGCTTCTACGAAGAGAGGACTGACCGTTTCGAAGAAGAAGAAGAGACGGATAAAATGTCAAGGCCCAAGCAAAATATCAAAGGTAAGATTAATCCTAACCATAGATCAAAATTAAGGGCAACAAATAATCCTCAACAAAAACACGATCCGAGTTAAACCTAAGTTACCAATAGGTGAGAGTGAGTGACACCTAAGCAACATTAGGAATGTGTAATGAACAGGCCCAACAAAGTTAGGAGAACCACTTAAGCCCAATAAGCCCACAAACTAGATAAAAACAATATTTAAAGATAATGATTAGGGAGCCGCTATTTATATCAACATGAGGTATATACATATTCACATTTAAAAATTAAAATATATCATATTTTTATTTTATGTAAATTTACTTAAATAGACATATATAAAATTAAATAAAAATATACCACTTGAAATTCACCAACTAATATTTATTT
>CAIGRT010087041.1:0-13346 GCA_903798405.1 Fraxinus platypoda
AAAAAAAAATTTGAACCTAAAATGAGAAAGTGAATAAGGTCAAGAAAATTGAAAACTACTTTAAATTTAACTGGTACTAAGCTGCTGAGAGTTTTCAGTTAGCAAAACAAAATTGAATTAAATTTTCTCATGTATATGTTCACAGATTCTTTCATCACATTACAATAGAATCTATAATTATCTCCTCTTAATCTCGTATTAACATGGACTAAAAAGGAAAGTAAAAAAAAAAAAANTAAAATGAGAAAGTGAATAAGGTCAAGAAAATTGAAAACTACTTTAAATTTAACTGGTACTAAGCTGCTGAGAGTTTTCAGTTAGCAAAACAAAATTGAATTAAATTTTCTCATGTATATGTTCACAGATTCTTTCATCACATTACAATAGAATCTATAATTATCTCCTCTTAATCTCGTATTAACATGGACTAAAAAGGAAAGTAAAAAAAAAAAAAATTTTAAAACCACGAAAAAAATTACTATTCATTGGCTTGGATCAGTTTAGGAGCCTGAGCTGGTGAAATAGTCTTTTTCTCTGGCGACGCCTCTTTCTTGCTGACGCCTAAGGCCTTGCCTCGATCTGCCAATTGACGTTTAAATAGAGTGGTCTCTGTTCATCAGGCGACGAATCTCGTTCCAACAGGGTTTGAGCAAATATATAATCCGGTGATCCGCATGTAGCGTCAATCTTTATTTGCCTTCGATAACTGATATAATTAATTCCCCCGCATCGAGTCTGATAAGTATGCAGAGATTAATTGGAAACCAAAGTAAGGTCACTGTATCTAGGCCTTGTTCTGTCTGGAGATATCCCTTCATCAATAGCCTTCCTCTTGTTATTATTATTGGATTGTGCTGCTGTCTGTAATTGAATTTCTGGAGATTCTTTATTTTCTTTAGTTTCTTGATTTTGAATATTTTTGCAGCATTTGGTTCTCATCAGATGGGGCCTAAGCTTATTTACATCTGATAATCTCACTGGTTTGAGGAAAAATTCTTCTGCTCCTTCCTCCAAGCATCTGTAATGAAAATTTAGTCCAAATATGAAAACCCGGAAAGTTTCGAAATCAACTCGAAAATAGGTCGAGGACATGTTATGGTGATATTGAGTGGCGTCAAATTTCGGCGAAAAGGGTAATCTTCTGACATTTAATACGTCTTTCAGAGACTTCAAACTAATACGATTAAACAATAATGAACTGCATTAATGAAAATATATATATGATGTCTATACAGGAATTTCCATCTTCACCCTTACCTGCTGATTCTTGAAGGAACATCCTCAGATGACATTATGACTACTGGTATGTTCTTCAGAGATGATGATTCCTGTCAAGAAAAGGAAGCCCATAAATTCATTTAGCAGGTGTGAACCCCTAACGAACACACACAAACAGGGGTCGGGTGAGTATTTTTGGGGTGGTTTTTTAATGAGGCGGGCCTCATGTGAGAGGCTCGGCTCTGCCAGGCCTGGAGGAGCTTAATTCATTCATTTAACCTGCTTTTAATATCAAAACTATTTTCTTTTTACTTTATAGTGTGTAAATTAGTAAAAAGAAAACTGCTAACTAGCACGTGTAAATTTTTAATAACGGAGCAATATATTTTCATTCAGATATCGTCTGAAGACCGTCACGTCACTGTAGGCTGGTTTCATTTTTAGCCAATGAAAATCTAAAAGTTTATCCTATCAAGGCAACATATTTTCGTTACTTACTTCAATAAGGACAGATACTCGATATTATATAGGATTCATAACACAATTTATAAAGTTTTAGGTCGTCTCTTCTTTATTATTATCCGATCCAACTTACCGAACAATCAATTAGGGTAAGCTAGGCATGCCGAATGAAATGCTTTTCAGTTATCTGATTATTTACTCATATTAGGTGGTATTTAAAGATACAAACTGATAAAGGTCTTATTGATCTCAACTGAATGCGGGAAAAGGACCCATGTGGGCAAGCTTTTCAGAATTACGTCTATCTAAAAATAGTACATACTGAATTGAGAAAATTTTGTCAGAGGCATATTTTCCATGGAAGGATATTCATCTGTCCAAGAAAATATACCTTAATTTTCTTGAGCAAATCATAGCCAGACATCCCAGGCATACAATAGTCTGTAATAACAAGATTTACTTCCACTTCCTGCATGTAGACAATTTTTTTTTGGAATTTTCAGACAAGAAAACCCAAGGAAGTGTGATCAGCAGGGTGGGGGGGATAAAAATATAAAAGCAACTTTACCTGATGAAGTTTGGGAGAAACAGAAGTTTCATTAGGGGTAATTCGGTCATTTTCATGCAAACCCAGAAACTCCAGAGCTTTGCTACCAGAATCTACTGTAGTAACTGCCATCATTAAATCACCAAGCCCAACATATGAATCAGTCAAAACCAACCTCTAAGAAAAATAAATACTGAAAATCAAGACTTTGGGAAATTAAAATCTTGCCAAAATGAAACAGCATAATCTTTGATTATACTGTATAATAAAGCCATGAACAAATGCACAGAACCTAGAAAAATGGTTCAGTCAAATCAAGATTTCAGCTTTACTGGTTTTTTTATATCAGAATTTGACACTTGCACAATTTCATAAATAAGTAACGGATGCTTGAACTTGACAGGTTTTGGTCTCACATTAATCGTCTCATCAACGTATACTCATTTAAATATTTATTTTGTATCGTAATAGAAAACTAAGATCTTGAAAAATGAAATACCCATGATCCAAATTCCTCTGTATTATTACCTTGATATGAAGATGTTTTGAGTAGCCTCTCAATGAGCTTTCTGTCAATTATACTATCATCAACAGCTAAAACATGAAACTGTGACTCTTCAACTGTCATTCCCATTGCACCAATGCAGTATAATTCAGAAAATGATGCAGGAAAAATCCTTTTCCTTTACGGGCTTTTTATCTGGTCTGTTTTTGTTTTTCTATGAATTGAGAAGAGAGGAGAAGAAGAAATTTGCATCGAAATTAGACCCACAAAAATTCCATTAAAATTTGGACGGATTTCAATGAAAGACTTCTCAAATTTTCCATTTTGGGATTGAATTTTTCAAGGCCATTAACAAAAATGTGCGCCAGAAATAGAATACAAATCCTGAACATGGGCTTCTATATTGGCATTGATTCTATGGAGTTGGGGTTACATATAAATGGGAAAAACAAATTACACCGTTGGTCCTTGATTTATTGTCTTAGGAGCAAATTAATCATAACCCTTTCATTTTTGTTACACAATTGGGTCCCGTGACAAAAATCGTTTACAACTTATCCTTTATTTAGTCCCTGTTTGTCTACTATTATTCCAAAAAATTGTTTGTTACAGTAAAATTCTCCACTACTCATTCACCCAATAAAATATTCTACACACAAACCAATAAAGTTACTTTAATTTTCAATCACATATTCTCCAAAAAATATTATTCATTTAGATAAAATTAAATTTTTAGTTAATTATGATAAAAATTGGTGAAATTTGTAGTTGAAAAATTGTGAGTCTTATAAAACATATGGTTAAAATTGACTTTTGATATTGACTTAGATTTTAGTTCAATTTTTTTAGTTGAACCAAACATGAGTTTAAATTGCCATATTCCTATCATGCATAAAGTGTGTAATGTCATATTTTTGTGCAAGAACCCAAATTGTGAAATGGACATGGCAGAGCTACATAAAAATTTAACAAATTTAGATGCTTTTTGATATGCTATATTATTGTTACTGATAATTATTCACCCTCTTAGCATTTTCATTTGTGAAAGGGTCTAGAATATATCGACTAAGAGATATGGAATAAAATACAAACAAGATTCGAGCATGTCGTCAAGACAAGGTACCATTACATATGGATCTCTAGTAACTAATAGTTCTTCATATGAGCTCTTGAGCTACACCGCAATCACATAAAAGCAAATATATTTCTAAATTTCTCTATTAAATAATCATTTCTATTGTCAATACTAACTTAAGCATCGAACATGGTATAAGAATTACCCCCACACCTCTTATTACAGATATTGCTAGAGAAAGGAGGACGGAACCAACCAAAGAAAGGAGAAAGTATTAATAATGACATTTTAAAATGAAATTTCAAATTTTAGTATGGTATTATAATTCATTAAATCAAAATTGCTCGATATGAGTAAGAATCAAATAGGTCCACAAATTTTCAAATTAATATCCTCAAACGATCCATCATGTTGCTGGACATGTTAAGAAATAAATATATATATGTTAAATATCGAAAAATTAACCAACGTATAAGGGTTTTGACTACTCCTCTTAATAATGTTGATTTTTAAAATGGAATTCCAATTGTTAATAGGAAGAAGCTTTGACTATAAAAATAATGAAAGAATTGGGGATCAAATTGCCTATTTTTAAAATTCAAGGACAAATTATTATTGAAGCAATAGTTTGGGAACCAATTTTGAGATTTTGCCTAACTGAAATAATATATTATTTTGGGATTTGAAAGCAAAAAAGAGGATTGGGGTGGAGTGGGGCCCACCAAAATCCTCCGAAGAGATTCAGGTGATGTCAGCAATGGTGCCTTTTCTTTGTTGGTGTGAAATCATGTGCGTTTACCATATCTTGAGCAGGTGGTGGTGCAAAGAGAGGCCATTTTCTTTTGATTTTCTTTCAAGATTTGCTTCCCATGCCCATGTATTGTGTGCCCCATCAATCTTATCATTCATCTATGTGTATGCATGTCTTCAAATTATTCTCCTACTCAATATTTTCGACACTAATAATGTCGTAACATGATAATGACGTTGCTTGAGGAAGAATTAAAAGACTTTCATTCATAAAAGTAATGTGCTGACTCTTTTAAAACGAACCTCGATTCACCATCTGCCAAATTATTTGGGCTCTTTTGATTACTTTACCGTCTATCTAATTAGGAAATCACATAATTGAACAACAATCAGAATTTGACTTTCATAATTTTCAAATTTATACTATGATAACATGGTTTAAAATCATTCGCGTTATGACCTTAAATATATTGAAAAGAATACCTAATTTATGATTCTAGTTAAGTTTTTTTTCCAAATGCTTTTAATCGACCGTGCATATAAAAGTCTTTAGTGTAGAAAAGTAAATTGTCTCTTTGGAGAATCTTCTTTTACTTTGAATTTAATATTTGCTTTAATGTGGATTTCAAGATTTACCGGGCAAAGTTATGACCCGTTTTAATGTGTCACAATATCTTAAAAGGCGCATTTTGAATCCTAGGCATGAAACAACCATCATCAAACCACATTTTACATTTTTTTAAAAAAATTAGGCCTTGCATAGGATCTGTTAGACTCGTAAAAACTTGAAATTTGATACTAAGAATTAATCATGTTTTACGCTTTTTAGAACACGATTATCTGTAGTTTGTACGTCATGCTAATAAAAGTAATCTCGTAAATATATATTTTTTTCATTTTATTTTCTCGTAGAGTAGTTCAATTTTTCATACCTTTTATATTTTGCTCATATTTATAAATTATTTACACAATTCATTTTTGATCCACACATTTCAAAGTACTTACAATACTGACTACATATTCACCACTCATTTTTTCTAATTATAATTTCAACGGTTAATAAACACTCCCTAAATGTGATAGATTTAACATTTGTTGTGAACCCACTATTCGATGTAGCAACAAACTAAGTCCATGTTTTAAAATTGTTTACAGTCTGGCAAATTTATTTTTATCCATACGTTTTCTAATACTTACGAACACTACCTACTTAATCATTGTTATTTTTGTCTTTTAATCATAAAGTAAACCAATTATAAACAACTCTCAAACATACGCTAAATAAGCAAGAGAAAAAAATTAAAGTACTCGATTTTAAAGTTACTCGGAATAAAAAAATATTTCTTGTTCTTAATGAGGAAAAAAAAAAGTAAAGCTAGCATTATTGTGGTCAATATTTGATTATTGAATTTTTGAATGATTATTGTAACGTTGTCTTAATGCAAAAATCAAGAGCACTAATCAAGTGGTTTGATTTGGATTTGACCATCTAGAAAAAAGCAATGTCTTTTGTAATTTATTGCATGGGTAATGACTAAACTAAATGAACCTAAAGATTTGTTCACATTTGCTTAATTTGTGGTGATTTGTTGGGAAAACAAAGACAAATTTGATTGACCCTAATTATATTTACTCGTGCAAGATTGCAAGGTTAAAATCATTTCTAAAAGGGCCCATAAAAGATTCTTTAAGACCACCTCAATTATCACGATTAAACACGTTTGCTTGTTACACAATCTTGCCACTTAAAGGGGACAAGTAAAATTGATAAATCAATCGGCTATTTATTACATCAGTAAAGTTTACATATTTGACGAGTTAGATAAAATAAGGGTAGTCCAAAAGGTATTTCGACTAGACTTGGAGATTTGACAACTCGACCTTATCAATTTTGTTAAATTATATTAAAACTTCGTTTAAATCAAATAATGCAATGGACGAAAAGATCCATACCAACTCGACCAAGGTAACCTTGTCAAATGTACGCAACTTGGTCAATAATGAACATCGAACGCTAGTTACATCAATTGATGCAATGAACCATCCATGCAACATGAAAATGATAGTATAATACTCCAAAGTCCAACCTAATCCCAATATATATGGACAATTACATTTTCATTATAAATCAGTACAAATGGACCACAAGATGAAGAATGTAGACAACTTTACAACTTACAATGAACTGCCATATAGAAGGTTTAGTAAAGATAACATTTAAGGTCTGTTTTAGGGTACTCCCTTCTTTTTAGGATTCACAGTAGATTTGTCCACCCAATAGAGACACTACATGTTTTTCTTTCAATTTTTCATTATTGCCTTCTCCCCCACAGCTATGTGCTAAAATTCTGGTTAAGTCGTCCCTAAACTTTAAGTGTAGCTCGTAAAAGGTCCCTCAACTTTAAACTGTAAAAATTGATCAATCACACAAGACCGGTTTACAAGTCGGGCTGATAATTTTTAAAAAAATTACATAAATTTTTTTTTCTACCTAAAAAAATTCAGTGGGCTGGGAGCTCGGCCCAATCCCCCCTACATCTATCCCTGCAATCACCTAAATTTAAAAAAGAATTGAAACGTTAGGGTACTGTCCCTTCGTTTTTAGGACAAGAACACCAACCTTGTAGGATTCTCAGTATATTTGTCCACCCAGCTCAAATCTTACATGTTTTTTTCTTTCAATTTTCATTATTGTCTACTCCCAAACTATGGGTTAAAATTCTGGTTAAGTCGTCCCTAAACTTTACCTGTATCTCGTAAAAGGTCCCTCAACTTTTAAACTGTAAAAAATGAGTCTCCTAACTTAAGAAAGGAATTGAACCTTTAGGGTACTGTCCCTTCCTTTTTAGGACAAGGACACCAGCCTTGTAGGATTCTCAGTAGATTTGTCCACCCAACACAAACCCTACATGTTTCACTGTCAAACCTTCATTATTATTTTGACCCTACAATTAATTTCAAGATATTCAGACATAACCCTTGATTCTGGTTTCTTGTGCTTGTACTACGAATGATGACTGAATGGCCACGTTTAAGCCTTTCAAGAAAGGGAAATAAAAAAATTTCAATCTTGCTACATGGAAAAATTGATATAATGTCATGTGACATTCTATCATTTGACTGTTTAAAACAAAGTCAACTTTCTTATCCAATTATCTGCTGCCACTACACTTGTCACTACCCTTGTCAAAATCTTTCGGCAAAATGACATAATCCTAAGAAAAAAGGATACAAGTGGTTTATGGTTGTTAAAATTTTGTCAAATTATCTTCTTCTTCTATATGAATGCAAATAACTTCGCTTGTGTTTTGTAGTTCCGACGTAAGAGGGATTAAATCTTATACAGAATTCAAATATAATATATATCAAGAAATAGAGTTGCCCCACTTTGATTTTAAAATTTTAGTTTTGTATAAAAAAAAAATTAAATTTTACATTTTTGCCAGAAAATATAAAACATAACTTGAAAATAATGTGAAAAATAATCGTAGTCTAACTATAAAACTAACAATAATCTCGTAGTCTATTGATAAAACTATTAGTCTGTCACGATATATTTCTCTTTATTCTTTCTTTTATAAAATTTGTCAATTAGTCCTTGAATCCTTAGCATCTAGCAAATTTTTTCGTCCTCAACTTTAAAAAAAAAAATTTGATCAATATGTAACCCCTGTTTGATACAAATTTTTTGAAAATCAGTTTTATAAAAATATTTTTTTTCCTGATGGCTATAAAGTAGGAAAAAGTTATAGGTTTACGTGTAAAATTATTCTACTGGAAAAATTTATGGTTGAAAATGAGTTTTACAAAAAAAAAATAAAATGAATTTTATATGTTGTTTAACCAAAATTGATTAGTTTAAACTAGTGCTTAAAGGTTATTAGATGGTATAACAAATTGTTTTCTTTTCAAGTAATGCAAATAAGTCCTTCTATATTTTCAAGATCGGTTCAAAAGTCTCAACATAGGAGGAGTATAGGGGTAGGTTACAAACAATTAAAGTAAAAAACTATGTCAAATCTTAAAAAATGCCTCGTAATATTTAAAAATTAAATATCTATAAATTTTAATGACTCTTGTGATGTCACAAGCTATTATTTCCCTCGCCGAAAAATCAATTTTGGGACACAATATTCAATGACTATAAAATTTAATTAATTTGTATTATGTTATCAATAGATGAACTTCAATAGATAGAACTATATCGTGACTATTAAATCATCGTACTATGTCGGTCGAATAGGTTCGTTATATGGTCATTGGATTAACCATCGACCCTCAACTAAAAAATAATTAATTTTTATAATCTATATTAAATGTCTATAAATTTATATTATTTCATATTAGTTTTATTGTGACACTGTTACTGTATGTCATTTAAATGATTATTTTAAAAATTTAAATTATTTTAGAGTGTGACACTTTTACAGTATATCATTTAAATATTTGTGGTGCTTAAGCTATTGTATAAATTTATTTCAAAAAATTGTGCCTTGTATTCATGTACAAGTTATTTAATCTCTCTAGTTAATTAATACATCTATTCTTATTATATAAAATCCATATTTGATTTAGTTAAAAAAGTTCACAAAAATTTAAGTCAAAATTAATATTTTAATTTTAACCATACATTTCTTGAGATCCGTAACTTTTATCAACTTTTCAATTATATATCTTATCAATTTTTATCAAAATCTGCTAAAAATCATATCGAGGCTAAGTGTTATGAATCTTATACACCAAAATTAAGAGAAGGCTTGTATTATAAATGATCTCATATTTATCAAGCGTTTGTTTGGAAGAATTTTTTCAAGTCAAAAAATGAATTTTTTTTTTTTTGGATAATATATGATTAAAAAGTAAAATAACGTTATAAAAAATGATTTATTTAAAAAAAAAAAGATAATTTCAATAAATCTCTCCCAATCAAACACTAAAATTAAAGACTTAGTTTTATTTGTTTTTTGTTGCCCTTAATTAACTTTAAATTCTATGGTCCCAACTCTCATTTCAAGAAAGGATTTGGTCTTTAAAGCTAAGGATTCTTTCTTGATTGGCAGTTTTCAAAATCATGATTCTTGCCGGGTGATTGTTGGTTCGGTCGGCTTTGCATAAAGAACGAGCAAAAGGTGGAGTGGGTCTTGAAGTCAAGAAATCCCTTATTTTACTAAAATTTGTGTTAATTTACCTTAATTAATCCATCTTAATCTTTATAAGATAGTATTAACCAAATAAAAGTTGGTAAACAAATTTAATGTAGACTTTTCAAAAGTTCCATATGAGTTAGAAATGAACACACGCCGCCCCGAGGGCACATCTCCAAGCGGTAAAAGGGGAAGGTGGAAAAACTTCAACTTTGCTTAAGGCTGCCGCGTCAATGGTTCGAATCCTGAAATATGGATTTGACCCTTGGGTAAGTGCAAGTGTACAAGCAGTCTTCCACCTGTACCCTTGGAGGCATAACCTGCGATTTACCTCCTTCACCAAGGCCCAGAGCAGGGTAAGTGGGGGCCTTCTGGGATGCAGTTCATCCTTTTTAGAAATGAACACACGCCATTTTCATTAAAGCCACGATTCATATGTAGTACTAGATATGAACTTTAATTTAGATATAGATCTCTCATTTTTGTATTGGGTGTGAAACAGTTTCAAACAGAAATATCGAACATGGATTAGCTCCGTCTAAAAGGAGATGATCTAGACGTTGCACCTTTCAATACATTACGTTGTTACTACTTGACTCCAATCGCAAGCACAGACATTTCCTTCTTCTCGATTAAGGTAACAACTCCGAAAAATGGCCAACTCGCATAATGTGACTGGTGGTATGCATAGGGTTCAGAAACAAATTCACCTATGTAATATTAATAAACAATTTCAACTTCGTATAGGCAAGTTGTGGCATGCAATTCATTAAATAATATAATAATTTTAAAAAATAATAATAATGTTATCCACTTTTAAAGTGTACTAGTAAACTACTAAAAAATAATGAATTTGGTCTAAACTATCAAAATTTGTTGTTGAATATTTTCAACATAAAAAAAGTTGAGTATTCTTATTTGCTAAGAAAATTCAAAATGTTTGATATTTCAAATGAAACGTCATCGTACTTGGACTTACCTTCAAAAATATATTATCTTGACTTAATTTCTAATTTATGGATGAGAAACTTCATTTTTTTTTATTTCCCACATCAATGGTTTTCTCCTCACTAGACACCTAACATGTCCAATATTTAAGTCACCTAACAAAATCAGATTATTATTGTTTGTTAAAAAGTAAAAAAAAAAAAATACGATTTGTTGTCGAATATTATATGAAGTTAACTGCAAAGAAAAATATAAAAATGAATTTGGTGTTGTGAAACAATAGTAATTTTAACTCAATTAATATTATAAGTTGAAGGTTTAACTACTAGAAAGTACAACTTCGACGATGAAAATTTACCGATAGTCAATTTTCGTCACTATTAACGATGGATTATCGACGGAATAACAATCCATTGGTAAAATACTTCATTTATTGAAAAATGAAAAAAGTTAATTCTAAAAATATAAAGTTCAGAAAAAATATTTTAGAAAATTGATTTCTATGACAAAAAAAAAAAAAAAAAATTGTGAAAAAAAGGAAAAATACCAAAAATGATAAATAAATCGTGAAAAATTGTAGTGTCTTAGATACATTAATTTTGTGGTTAACAATGAATCTCAATTTTGTAAATATATTTTTATTTTCAAAAAATTCATAAAATTGAACAAAGTTACTCAACTCTAATGAAGTAGGGCTTTTGGAGATGACCATCTACATTCCACGTGTTAGCCTGAGCTGTGGAAATGACATTGGGCCTTCGACACTCTGACAATTGTCGATTGTATGTATACATGCGGGGTGCAATGATAGAATGAGAAACATGTGATTTTGAATAGTGGTTGATGCAATGTACAAACAATTTTAATTTTTCTTCTAAATTTCATCACAATACACCAAATTCATAATTCAATACATCGTGGTGTTATTTATAAACTCAAATAATGGATCTGTTAAATTTCATAGATCTAATTTTACATTAATAGTGACTTGAGTTCCTTTCGTCATTTTCAAGTTACAATTCTGGCTATGGCTGGATATGGTCCGATCCGATTCGATTCTCTTCAAAATCGAACCGAATAGAACCAAAAACTTCGGGTATCTAATAAATGGAATCGTCGAATCCAAATATAATTATGGAATCGTTCGGGTTCGATTCAATTCAGTTCGGTTATGTACCATAATTAATTTTTTTAACATTTACAGCAATATTACATAAATACAACTAATGACATATGCATTCGTAGTTTCGATGGGCAGTTGGAGAGGGAAAGTCGGACTCGACGACCGGCGGCTTCGATTTGGACATGTAGATGTAGGTTTTCAATTTATTAAATGATTTGGGGTTAGTGGACTTGTGTTTACCGGATGAAAGTATGAAATTGGAAAGTGAAGGATAAAAACTTAAAAAGGTCCAGATGTTGAGCTAACAATGAAATTAATAATTGGGCCAAAAAATTGAATTTAGAAATTGGGTTGGGTTGTGCTGNATTAATAATTGGGCCAAAAAATTGAATTTAGAAATTGGGTTGGGTTGTGCTGGGCTAGCTAGGCATGAATTTGGTTAGGGAGTTTGAGCATTAATCACTAAATTAGTTAATTTGCTAATTTGTTTAGAAAAAATTAAAATAATTTAATTAATTCAATATAAAAACTTAAAAAAATTATTTAGATTCGGTTCTTATTCGATTCCTCGGTTCTGGGTCTAGAACCGAGAACCGAACCAAACTCATCGGTTCTCGATTCAAATACCTGTTCGAGTATTTAATTAATGAAGAACGGCTCGATTCGGATAAGTTCGGTTCAATTTGGGAGTTTTATCCAACCCGAATTCCGGCCTCTCAAAACATAAAGAAAATAAAAGTGAGATTGGAACATGTTTTCGAAAATTTCTAGTTGATGTAAATTGTTGCATTTAATTTAGCTTAAAAATATACAAATCGTTAGCATCCATATAAATTGTTTAATGAATAGATTATGAAAAATTTAGATATTTAAACAACTATAGCTTAAATAATTTATATAGTTACGTACTCTACTTGCACTGGTCAGCGAATTTGAGAATTTAAACGAAGGAACCAATGTGACCGTTCCACAATAGAAAAAAAAAGGGTTCGATTAAAATCAATTCCAATCCCTACTTGGAGATAAAATCAATAGTTCCATTTTTAAGATATTCATTAGTGCTCAATTTAATTTGATTCCCTTTGAAACTATATCCAGTCGGACCATGTCCACCCCTAAATAAAGGGACAAGGAAGAGGGGAGGAAAAAGAAAGTGCGCGCTAATCGTTATTTGTCTTGTTTAGTGCTGTTTTAGGTCAGTTAATCCTTATCTAATCTTGGGTTTAAACGAGGTGTGGGCTTATGGGATTGAAATGAGTTTCTCCCGTTAAAAGCCTAAAAGGAGTCTTTTTAAAGTGACCTCTGTTAGTCCAATGGGCTCATTTTGAATGAGGTTTAATTTCACAATTACAAATTTTTAGAGGATCAGTTTCAAAAATCAGATAAACTTAAAAATATTTCGAAAATCAAGACTAAATATGTGAGAAAATTACAAAAAAACAAGTATTTAAAGATCAGTTTTTAAAAATCTGATTTAGACTGTATTTTATTCAATTTTCCGATTTTTATCATTTTAATTAAGTAATTATACCATTAAAACCCTAATTTACTCACTCTCTCCCTCTCTCTCCCCC
>CAIGRT010087042.1:0-12426 GCA_903798405.1 Fraxinus platypoda
TAAAATAGAGTCAAACGTAAACAAATAGATCCAAAAATTTAAAAATTTTCCAAATGGAAAATTATACCAATCAAACACACTTATTTAACAATTCCCTGGAAAACAAATTCAAGGCAATATTTTCCCTGAAATTTATTTTCTTTCCACTCATTTTCCATCCTACCAATCAAACGGACTCTAACAGAAAATTTGATTTTATTTATTTATTTTCATTTCCCTATGAGGTATCACGGAGAAAATTTAACGCAGAGTTCTATTAATGGATTGTTGAATGTACTAGAGTACTAGTACAAATAGGACCGAGCTGCACTGCCAGAAGAAAAACCAACAGAAGCTCTGACCTACTCTCACAATTGGGGTGGGGTCCACTTTTTTTTTGTAATTTTTTATTCATGTGGGGTCGGCTGGGCGTGAGAGGGGGTCAAAACTTCTGTCACTTTTTTTCTGGCAGGGAAGCTTTTTCCAGTACAAATATCCATTTTCAATTTTTAAAAACCTATGGGCCTTTTTCAAATGTATTGAATTCACAACCATTAAATGGAAAAAAAAATAATGTTTGAATAATGATTTTGAATATTTGTAATTAAAAAGTAAAAAAAAATTAAGGTTTACGCGAAATTATTTTATCGTGTGAATGTGTTTTAAAAATAAGTTATAAAAAAAATTTGAAAATAATAATTATCAAACAGGGGCTAGTTGGTATAGTGCATTAAGTTTGACACTTCAAATGTTGTCAAAATTGATGTTGAGCCACGTTATTTTGGAATAGTAGATTGATGAAGAATGTGTGGTTGAAAAAGAATGAAAAAATATTGATGTGATGAAAAATATTATTTTATTGAAGAATGTGTGATTGAAAATGAGTAGAAGAATGATAATAAAAATTTTAATATGATTCAAACATGGATTTAATTATTTAAAAGTACTGTAAAATCAATGTGTAAATAAATGTCACCTCGTAAAAATGTCAAATTTAACGTACATGATGATTGAAACTATCTAAGGAGTTGGGAAAATTAAAAATGACTCAAACATGGTCAACGTTGGACTTTGACCTCTTATTTATCCCCAAAGGCCAAAACCCTTTTCACAAAGCCCTAGATTCTCTTGATTTGAACGCTTTGCTTGCCGACGACACAAAACAACAGAAAAATGGCTTGGCGTGGTTCGCTTTCTAGATCTCTTATGTCCACCGCGAGGGCTTCTGCCTTCCGCTCTTCTCCGCCACTCGCCGCCGGCCGCATCCGTCCTCCCCCGTTATCCGCCCCTCGCCGTTTCTCATTCTCCAATCCTAGGTCCCGAATCCCAATTTTGATTTCTTTTTTTCTAACTTAGAATTGATGTGGGTTTGTTTATTTTCTCTGTTGAAATGAGGATTCAAAATCTTAGAAAATGGAAATGATTTTTTTCTGGTTTTCTAACCCTCTTTCAGGTCTTTTGGGTTTCAAAGATTGGGTTCTGGAACGAAATTTTACAATTTCTTTCAAATTATTCGATTTTCACTTATGGGCTTCTTTCTTTTATTTATTTTCTCTGCAATTTTTAAATAGTATTTTGAAGCCCAAATAATATTACATTTTTCTCTGCCTCTATTCCATCATTGAATCAATATTATTACGAGACATATATCTTTTTCCTTTTGGCTTTCTGGGTTTGTCTAAATAGTTTCATATTGTGCGCTTCTTACAAACAGATGTTTTCATTTGTCAATGTAGGACCTTGAGGGAGCTGGGGTGCGTGCAGTCACTGCTACCTCTGCATAATATGGCTGGAGTTAGGCTGACATCTTACTTGGCAACCAATGTTCGAGCCTGCTGTGAGCTGTCCCACGGTACCTTCTGCCGTTCTTGTCAGGATCGCTAGTAGTTTCTTTGTGAGTCTTAAACTGTTGTTACTAGGAATGTCCAGCCAACTAATGCCAATGACGAAAAAAAAAAACTTAAAATTTCATATTGTGTTCTTCCTGACGCACATTGATTTTATCACCGGCATTATTTGTGAAATATGTTGATGATTTGAGTCTGGCTATTTCTGAGATATTGTTAATGAGTTGAGGGGTGAAATAATTGAATTATTTATGAGCTTGTGAAAATTTGTTGATAAGAAAGAGTTGGGATTATTGGGATTGATAGGGAGGACGGGGGAAGATGGGTGATGTCAGCAGCGCATCCCGACACTCAAATGCAGGACCTGATGCCACATTGTAGGTTGTTTTTTTGTCCTTTTTTCTGCATATTGATCTAGTATAATCTTTCTTCGAGTTCAGGATAAGTTTCATTAACGCGAGAGCTGTTTCAGTACTGAATGTATAATTTATAATTATTAGAATGTTGGACTATCTTATTTCATGGCATGGGGAACATTTATATATTTTATGGTGTATACTTATATTAAAAAGCAAAACTATTCTCACTCGTGTGAAGTGAATGATTTGTGATTGAGCCATATGTCTTTCTATATATTTTTGCTTGTCCATCTCAGTATATTCTTCGAGTTCAGGATAAGATTCATTAACGTGAGAGCTGTTTCAGTACTGAATATGTAATTTATAATTATTAGAATGTTGGACTATCTTATTTCATGGCATCATTTATATTTTTTATGGTGTATATTTATATGAAAAGCAAAACTATTCTCACTCGTGTAAAGTGAATGATTTGTGATTGAGCCATATGTCTTTCTATATATTTTTGCTTGTCCATCTCAGTATATAGTGTAGTAACAATTCAATGAAAATTTAAACAAATATGAGAAAAATTAAAAACATAAGGATTATTTCCTTATCTTCTCCTCCAGCTTGAGATATGGAGAAATCATGAGCCAGATATTGAAAGGTTTTAGTTTATTAATGTTTCTAAAAGATGGAAAAGGCAGATTCTAGGCGTGAGAAAAGCCTCTGCTTATGGAAAAGGCATGAAGAAGGAAGCTAACCCTATTTTGACTGCCTATAATGCGAGCTTAGGTGCCAAAAGACGCGAATAATGCTAGCCTAAGCGCCTTTTTATTTTTTAAAGTTAAAGAAACTAATTAAAGAAAAGGAATTATTATTAATAATCTTAGAATAATTAAAATAATATTTTGACCGCCTATAATGCGAGCCTAGGCTACTTGAGGCTTGACAACCTTGGGTTTTACAATTCAAGGCTAATGCAGAAGTTGTACACTTTGTTTATTTGACCTGAAATTTGTTCTGTGCTTTTTGTACCTTTGTTTCCCATGTTTTCATAATCTTAAATTTTACGTTTCTAATGCATGAACATGCTTTTTCCAAAAATATTGCTATGAGTTTAAATTTTATCAGCTTTCTTGCCTCTCAAGTGCACTCCAACAATTCTCTTTATTTTGCTTTTTTCAAAAATCATTTAGCCCCTATTTGGTAGGGATTAAAACCAGATTTTTAGTAAATTTTGATAAAAGTTGATGAAACGTTTGGTTGAGAAGTTGTGGGTTTCATGAAATGTGTAGTTAAAATTAATTGTTGACTTTAACTTAGATTAATATATGAATTTTAAGCTCTACCAAAGAAGGGCTTATTATTTTTCCCTCATCTTTTATTGAACTTATTCTTTTTAGATGTCAATATGGCCAATCAATTCATATATGGTTTGAATAATTTGAGAAGTAGAATATTGAAATATGTAACTTATTAAATGCAATTATTATAGAGTAAGAATTGAGAATCTCTTAAGAGCTTAGTTTTGTGCATTGGTTCTTTAGAATAAAGAGCATCCTGAATTTAGAGATCTCTTGGTATTGCTCTTAAATTTGTGAGGTATATTATTTGGTAGTATGTACAACAGTAAAAAGATATTGATCCCTGATTTTACTTGACTCTGTTTTCTTGTGAATAAATTTGTAAATTTCTGTGAAGTTCATCATCGTCTTTTATTAACATGTATTTAATTAAAATTATATGTACACTAGAGGCTACTTGAAATCATTTTGCTTATTTAGATTTTTGAAACTGGCGATTGAATTATTGGATTTTGCTTTTATTTGGTGAGTGTGTGCTTAATGTGACTTTGCCACTGTATTACAATGTTTCGAGTGGCTTATTTTTCAGCTTGAGATTGATGAAGGCAATAGCTGATGAATATAAGGGGTTTTGCACTATTTTTTCTCTCTGGTTTAGGATGAGGATTAGAATAATTTACGATTTCTACGATTAAAACAGCTCTATACCAGAAACTCAAATTATTTGGGAGGGAAAGAAAAGCCTTATTGAATTCTGCCTTGGATACTCATCTTTAAGCTGCCAACCGCTGTGAATTGACTGAAAAGCTGATGAAATGAATTGTATTGTGTCTATTTATGTCTATAACGTGCATGCATATAGGAATTTCCATACAGATGTGGTTAAATAGCTTGCACCAAAACGCAATGCTCTTGTATCTTGTCGATACAAATTTTATAAATATCTTATATTCTTATTCTATATATCATATAGTTGACTGATAAAGAAGTACTCAACTTTCCATCCAAAATTTAGATTTAGATTTTTTTTAAATTTTGTACAGGGTTAAGGATTAGTCGTGTATGCGTGTGTGTCTAAAGAGTGTTGTGTTCACATTGATATTTAACCTTCTTAAGGGTGCCCTTGTTTCTTAAGTTTCAAGGACCCTATTTTACTATCTTTTTTTATCAACACCATACACAGTCTTTGTCAACATTTGGTTCTTCTGGAGATTTCAGTTGCTTTGAGTGTGCATGTTAGGCTCAAGAAACTTGTATGTACTATTTCAACTAATTGCCAAAATGCCAAGCATATTTAGATTACTTATTTCACCTTTTAATTATGCGGTTTACGCTGTTTTCTATATTTGTCATCCATGCCATATGGTATTCTTTTGCTAATACAAATCATGCAAACTTGTGTTGTGGCAGGTACTTGAAAATATAGATGGACCAGTACACCAGGTGCTCGAATATCTGAGGTCTCTGCATGTAGGTCTATTCGACGGGAACATCCTGTTTGGGCCGGAAAAAATAAGAGTAGTCGTGCATAGTTATGTTTTCGTAAACAATAATTGAAGTCATTTTTATATTTGAGGAATTTGTGGGTAGCTGCATTTTTACCTTTCATATTCAATGTCTACATGGAGTTTGATTTGTGTTGATCTTATTAGTTGTTGGAGTTCATGGATTTCTGCAGCATTCAAATGTTGTTTGCTGTCAGACACGTGGACATCTTTTTCATTAGAATTGTACAACTGAGGATCCAATTAATTTTTGGTTATTCAGCACTGCCCAAAGCCCCTTAAAACTTTTTTGTCTGTAAGAGCTGTCATTAGGGTATAAAACTTCTGAACCTCTCATTGCCAAACCCAAAAAAAGGCATTTGCTCAGAAAATTAACACGTAGGTCTTGTCTCGGGACAATTCTTAAGCCGAAGATGAATATGCTCATTCGTCTTGCTGAGAAAGATTTAACCTAGTGGAGGACTTTAAAGCTTTAATCACCAAGAAATTTTCTTATGTGCTAGCTGTGGATAATCATACAAGGGTCTAATGAAAGGTACCTGATGATGGATACACTGTTGTATTGTAGTTTTATGATGGCAAACTAGAATCTTGTTCTCGTTGGTCCATGGTCCCTTCCCTGCTTTAAGTCTAAACTCAGTTCGGGAAAAGTTCGCTAGTTCAAAAGGTGTACATGTGGCGAGAACCATTCGATATGGCTCCTTTCGGGTATAACTACGATTCTATTATTTGAAAGCAAATTTGTAGTCTTTTCAAATTTAGGGTGTGTCTGATGGATATTATCGAGGAAAGATTGTATTTTAAATAGTGATATGATGGAAAATATGTGGTTAAAAAGTAAAGAAGAATTATTGATGTGATGGAAAATATTATTTTATTTAAGTATGTGGTTGAAAATGAGTTTTGAAAGAATGTATTTTAAAATAATGTATACCAAACAGGGTTTAAGTACCCCACCAAACTTTATAATCACGCAGAACAATTATTTCATATGGGATAGGAAATTGATTCAGGCAGAGGCAATCAGCAATATATTTAAAGTTTTGGGGTTGCCTTCAACAGGCATGGTATCCTATGCTTATAATAGACATCAACTATACAAGAATCCAATACAAAATGTCTACATATTAAGGCGCATAAATCGACCACCATACTAATTTGAGAATAACATGCCCTCTGGCATGCTTGTCAAACACAATTGTGATGTGTTTGATGAACAGTATTAAACGTTGCAAGTTAAAAAATAAAAACTTCACGTGGCAGCAAACATGCTTCAATACTAAAGAACAGCTAACTAGCAATCTTCAGTCCAAAAAGGCTCGATTAGACGAGTAAGAAAATCTACTCCAACTCTAAAAAAATCTCCATGACAAGGATAGATCAATTTTTATAGTGCATTTTTAATGCAAGAGCATGCTTGAAATGGTAGTGGACTTGTGATGTTATTTGAAAACAACCCAAAAAAGATGTCCATCGAAGTGAGATCCAAACGGAGTGGGTTTGAAGTGGATTTTCAGGCCTGGTTTTAAGTGATATAGGTTTGCGCCTCACCCATCAGCTATAGCTTTTGAACAAAGTGGTTACATCTCACTACACTATTTCGACTCGAGTTGTTTAAATACAATGATTATGTCACATACACTACTAAAAGTTATGTTGGAGATCAACAACCATAATAAATTCTAAAAAGTAAAGATCAACGACAAATTTCTTTATTTTTTTCTAAATTCTATCCATGCATCTAGTTCCGCCTACCAAACAAACCGCCTTGTGTGAAATCACCTAGGAATAAAGTGGATCTCTTTTGTTGGGGTGATAAAGATAATTGTTGGCAACTTGACTACTCTTCTTATCTTTGCTTATAATATGAGTAGACTCGGATCAAGTACAGAACCTTTAATGCACTTCCACTGTACTCAGAAAATGCCCACTACATGCCGAAAGATTACAAAAGAAGCCCCAACATGAAGACACCCATGTAGATACTGATGTTCCCAGAAAAACTAAGGAAAACTGGTCACTATACCCCCCAAATCTTCTTCTATTTCCTACTTTTTATCACCATTATTGCCAAGTCTGTAGACCCCACCACTTAAGAATAATATTACACAACTAATATGATATAATGCTGCCACCATTCCCGGTAACATCTATATTCTGCATCAAAGCTTATCAATCACTCACATTGTTATTTTAGTGTAGATTAGGGAAAAACTCTTTCTTGGTGGAGTCCATCCTCTTTATATATTCATACCTACCTCATATAGAGCAAAAATAGAGAAGATAAACCATAAAAGTAGAAATGTTAGATCAAGAATAAGAGCATATATTCATTCATGAATACGTGAAGGAAATAGAAGAACAAAGATAACTGACCAAAATTCTTTGTCATAAAAGAGAATATCAAACATAACCTAAAAAAGCTGTGACATGGCAGGCAATCCAAGCAAGTTGTAAGAGAGAAAATGGGATTTGTCGTTGGATTATCGACATTGTTTACTTTTAACTAATCCAATAAAAAGCCTTTAAAGTTGACGTTGTTTCAAAGAGATATAAAGAGGACAATGAGAAGTGGGGAATCTAAAGCTTGACAAAGGCAAAAATGAAAGATGACATAAGCTTTTCTTTTGAAACAACTAAGCATTACTTGGTGGGGACAGTGAACTAACATATGATAAGTTCAAGATGTCCAATTCACTTCCTCGTGTCAATCTCAATTTATTCTATCCCTTTCATGTGGAACCATTTTAAGAGTCAAGAAAGAAGGATTCAATATAGTCTCTTCATCTATTCACTATACTTCTCCCTCTAAGAATCAAGAAAAGAAAGCTTATCAGGCAAAAGAAATCTGCAGCTAGTACAAAAAGATGGAAACCGAAAAAAATAGCGATCGAGGAGAATGGTTGAATTTGAGCCTGGGAAGGGATCCATCTCAAACGTTAAAAGACTCGGAGTCACAATCAAGACCCGCTTCTACGAAGGTTTTCTCATGTAACTTCTGCTTGAGGAAGTTCTACAGCTCACAAGCATTGGGGGGTCATCAAAATGCTCACAAAAGAGAGAGAGGTGCAGCAAGAAATTACCAGTGGCACAGGATGGCAATGATGGCCCTACCTATTCATACTTCCATGATCAGATCACTTGGCGTTCGACCTCACTCACTTGTGCACAAGCCAGGCATGGCTCAACCGCTTGGAGGAAGATTAGGTGAGGCTAGTACTGAATTTGGAATACAACATCTGCCCAACCACCTGGAGGAAGCAGTAGATTTGCTGTGGCCTGGAAGTTTTCATTTGGATTCAAACCAACCAGAGCAGAAGTCACCGAGTCCAAACAAGCTTGACCTGAATCTCAAACTGTAATTATCCTATTCGTATTATCCCGATTGGAATTATTCATTATAAGTCACTATTTATGGGTATGAGCATAACTAGGTACAGCAATCCAAGAGATGTGCGCTATCATAAAGCAGGACTAGTTCCGGAATTTCCTCCGCCTGTCTGAAAGAGATTTACTGTTCTTGGTTTATGATGTAGTGCCTAAGGCCTAAATTTACGTACTTTTTATATGATTCTAAGCACGTGAATAACACCTGAATACTTTTTTCGATCATGTTTATGCTTATTACAGAAATGAAAAAAGAAAAGGTGTTTACAAAAAATTGTTAACCTGAATACATCTTTCAGTTCTATTCTTTGCGTCTCCATTCTACTCATACCCAGGAGATAGACTGAACTATTTCAAGTAATAAGGCAGGTTACTAAATGATTCATGATGCTAACTACATTCATCTGTTTAGGAATATCTTCAATTGTAAAGAGTCTGTTTGAGTCCCATTTTTAGATAAAAATGCACTTTGAAATAGTATATTGTTATAAAATAATATTTTGAATTTACGTATAATATTATTTTATTAAAAAATGTATAATTAAAATTAAGAGAGAGAAAAATATATTGTACTTTGATCCTCAACTTCAAAAAATGAGCGTTTACATCTTCAACCTTTCAATTTTATAACAATTGAGTCCCTAATGATTTTACTTATTTTTGATTGACAGGTCAATTTTGTTAAATACTTTAAAAAAGCTTTGATCGGTTAAAGAAAAAAAAATTAAAAAGAATAAAAACCAAGTGTTGCATTTACTTAGAAGGAACATATGCATGAATCCAGAAGAACACAAGTAAAAATAACTGGTACTGAAATCATAATGCTTTATTCACCATAAAGATGTACAAGTGTTTCCACAGCATAATTACCATATCCTATATTAGAGTTTGCAGAATACTAGCCAAACTATTGATGAATAATTGTTATTCCCTACGAAGAAACAAAAAGGGTGCTTTTGTTATCAGGCTTTACAAAAGACAAAAGATTCAAACCAAGTGGAACTGAAAATTTTCCTGCATTGCAAGAAAATCCAACAAACTTTAGCATTAATGAACCAGCACCTAAGTGAAATGAGTTAATTGTGAATAATTTGCAGAGGAATTTGTCAGGGTGACATTCTTCAAGAACTTTTCAATGGTCGACTTCCTTTGCACATCATCAAATTTCTTCGTACCATGCCTCAAAATAACGAGCAGGAATTTCTGAGGGTGGACACAACGATGCAACGCATTGGAACTGTTCCAAGTACAATAGACTGTATATTAGATTGTTACAAGGGAATACAAATTCCAGTTAAAGCAGATTTTTAAGGCTGCTTCACTGTAGTGTGCATATTAATGCTAAATGAAAAATGAGAGATACCTTGTGGTCCATGTATTTCTCTCTTACAGCACGTGCGCTTGCTCCCATTCTTAGTTGCAGACTGTGAAGTGTGAGAACACACTCTTTCAATTCAGATGGTTTTAAACCTGTATATTTTTGCAGGGCCAAGTTCTGCAAAAAGAGTTCAATTCAAAATACAATTGCAATACTGAAAATCGATGAAACAGAAAGCTTGGCATAGATACTGCAAAGTGTCAGAACTTTGAATTCAACATATCATTTGAGAGAGGAATAATTTTACTCACGAGGATTTGTCTTACCCATGGGTGAAAGTTTGGCTTAATTATCAATCTTGAAAGAAAGATGACTGAAGCAGCAATGGTAGATGGAATGAACCGGACGCAATGATAATCCAGTAAACTTAGTTCAGCGATATAACAACACAGGAAGTCAAACTGCATTTTTGAGTACTGGATAAGACAATTTAACGTGGTTAATGATGAGTAAGAATAAAATGAGAAGCAAGAAAAGTATAAGCATAATAATGTTAAAAGAGTGTCAGATTTTCAGCCCACCAGAGGTTTTTCTTGAGCAGCCTTGATAAAAATTCTACAAAATCAACATAAAAGCATGTTATCAGCAACGAGAAGATATATTTGTAACCCATTGCACTGTGACTATGACATGGAGAAAAATGTGTAATAAAACAACAGAGCAAATATATTACAAAGAGATAAACCTGAGAAATGTTTTTGTTGTGGGATCACCCATTTCATAGTTTAAAAGCTTCAGCACATCTCTCTCCATGCGTACAACCTGTAGTTCACCAAAAGAAAGATTTACAGCGAATGAAATATGCTTTCAACCCAAGTCAAACAGCCATGAAGAAACACAACTCACGTCTTCTTTTGAGTACAAGTTGTCTGTCATGTAGCAAAATTCTTCAACATGAGGTGGACTGATTTCTTCATATTTTCTGCAGTTTTTAGTGGCTGTGAGAAAAAATGCAGAAAATATACAAAATGGTCTGTTTGATAGGAAGGATCAGATTGTATAACAATTTAAGCTAAAATAATGTATTATATATTGTCGAGTCTCGCACAAAAGATATCATGAGATTGTAAGCATACGCTGCAAGAAGCATGCAAGATACACCAAGAAGCTGAAGCTTATTCCTGCTCAAGTTGTGGGAAGACAGATACTTGTCAATATAGTTTACAGTAAGATAAGGGGTCTCCGAAACAAGTTTGAATTCCTCCGCGACCTCAACCAACCAATCGACCAGAATCTCTCGCATAGCTGGTGTTATATCCGTCTGAACTGCCTCCATGTAATTAGATAAAGGTCTCCTCTTTGCCTCTACCTAATATTACAAACCTTTATCAGACAACTGTCTTATGTTAAATTATTTGCAACCTCAAATTGGACCACGTGCAAATTACAGTACTTGTTTACTAGCTTCGCTTTTTTCAATGAGCCAAGGGAATGCACAACATGTTGACAAGAATTAAATCGAGCTAAAGTAGGAAGGCATAGAAAATGAGAAAAAAAATGGGACAACATAGTTTTTCTAAAAACCTATATCAGAATCATTGAGTGCAGTCACTGCTACTGATAAAAGGGATCGAATGACCACTACTGCTAGGAACTAATGACTGGAAAAAAAATTTAAACACGAAAATCCCAGATTAGCAGAAAATTTAAGATAAAATCCATAAATGGAATTATAGCCAACAAGAAACACACATGGGCATTCACAAACCCTGACATCAGAAACTAGTATATGAGAACAATCATCTACTCCTAAAATGGATAAATAAGCAACAGTTTAACTCCAAAACTGAATGCTCGCAGCTTCAAAATCAAAAGGTCGAGTATAAATCAACAGGAAAATCACAAGAATGGAGAGCACCAAATTTGTGATAATGCATAAGAATAAGAAGAAAATTACCTCCAGGGAATGAAGATGCCGATACAGAAGAGGAGCGTGTCCATATTTTTCCGATTCATCAGTTTCTGGGCTAACGTGGAAATCAGCATTCACGTCAATTTCAGTACTCGCCTTTTTAGCAACCAACACCCCGAACTTCTGTTCGCGTTCAGACACGAATACAGGTTTTGGGGATTTGCTCGGAGCAGATTTTAGAGCCAACCCGGCAGCGTCGGACGAAATGTTGGTGAGCTGACCCAGCACGACTCGCTTCTTTGATACAGAGAGCCCTTCCACAGATTCATTGAGTCTTTTCTTGGGTGCCCTTGTAGGTACACGGTTTTCTTGGTCGGCCATTGAAGCCCTGTTTTAGGGTTTTTGGAAATGGTAAAGGGTTTTAGCAGGTGAAGATGTTGCTTTATTGTAATTGAGCGTGGGCGTGAGAGAGAGCAAATGGTTGAGAAATGGAACGAACGTATATCTATAATTTGATCGTCTTTGGTCAGGGGAGAGAGGCGGGCGGAGACATTATGCCGCTATTTTTACAATTTCAAAAGCTTAATTTACCGCGCGATAGTGCCAGAGAAAAATGAAAATCTACTTTTCACCCAATTCGAAAAAGTAGGGGTCGTTCTCTTTGTGTTTCAGTTTTGTGTTTTGTATCTTGAATTCATTTTGTGTTTTGTGCTTTGAGTGTCTGTTTTGAAGTTTCTGAAAATGCGTCCTTTTTGTCATTTTGAAAAACTGTTTTGAGAAACATGAAAATGGAAAACGCGTTTATTTTGAAATTTTGAGAATATTTTTGT
>CAIGRT010087059.1:0-12629 GCA_903798405.1 Fraxinus platypoda
CTGGGTCTAGAACCGAGAACCGAACCAAACCATTCGGTTCTCGATTCGAATATCCGTTCGGGTATTTCATTTAAAAAAACCCGCTCGGTTCGGTTCGGTTCGGTTCGGTTCCGGGTCGGTTCGGTTCGGACATTTTGTCCAGCCCTACATGTAGTCATTCTTTTGTGCACGCTACATGTGACAAGTGGAAGGGTAAATCGGGCAGACTAAGTCATCCATCGATTCTGGGCATAAAATGATTTCAGACCACAACATGAAACTCAATTTGTGCTGTAATATATCATTCGACTATGTAATCGATATTGTTCAATCACTTACGTTGTTTGTATGTTTTCAAAAATCGGATCTTAGAGCAAGTCTAATCATTAAATTTCATTATCGATTCTAACACAAGTCTGGTAGGGAATAGATATATTACTTTATGGTCTAGTGAAAAATTGCATTTTATTGGACAATAAAGTGGTGAGATTCACTGTCGCTGTAATGCTTAGCACGAGTCTAGTTGACACTTATTCCACTACTATATTATACAGTAAATGAAACTGTATTCTACTTACAATAATGTAGCGGATCCACTCCCGCCTTTATGGGTGCTAGTATGTGTAGTCTCAATTCAATTTAGGTCAAATGCGTCATTAAGTGTCATGCATATAACTAATCTAATTGAACTTATTATAGGTTCGTTTTGACATGAATTTAATTTTGTTTTTACTTTTTGTAGAAGAATTTCTTGAAAAGTATCTTAATTAGCATAGTTATTAAAATCGGACTGAACTTTTCGGCCCAAAAATCGACGAGCATCAAAATACGATTTGAAATAATAATACATCACCCAAATTAGCCGAGCATCATAAAAACTTCAAAATATAGGATTCATCTTCATCCTAGTGTCTAGATAATTAGCCGAGCATCATAAAACAAATAAGATTTGAAATAATAATACATCACCCAAATTTCAATTGTAGAAAGAAAACAGAAAATAACTCTCGACTCTTTTAAACAATTCTTGAATAATCTTCTTATATTCTACGTTTCCTCTTCCAAAATTCGAGCAAAGGCATTGAATCTTTGTACGATTACGTATTTGTGAACCAAAGCTTCTCATCTCTTGAATTCCTTGTTATAGTCTCAAGGTTAGGATAAAATCTGTGTCCAATCATCTTCTCAAACAGAAGCCTAGAAAATATGATTCTGTCTCACATAAGAATGCGATCGCATGGTCAAACCCAAAACATGTTGTTTACCTTGCTTGCTATCATGGGTCTCAAGCCTAGCCATCGCAAGGTTTTATCTTTTTTCTTCCAAATTCATTCAAGTTGGTCCCCAAGTCAACTTTTTGTGTTCAACCTTGGTCATTTTTCATCATAAACTTCAATTTTGATGGCGAAACTTCCAAAATCTTCTAGATTGGTCCCGAAACTTTAATCTTTTAAATTTAGTATGTCTCAAGTTCCAAAAGTGTGCAAAATTTAGTCATCAAACTTTTCAAAAATCGAATTTCACCAAGTTGTACTTCCAATACTCTCTTTTTACTTCTTATCACTCCTGTGCAATTTAATTAATCTTTAATTGCTTTGAATCAACTTCAAATTAGCTCAATCTCACCTCTTTTTCGAACCAATTGCATCAAAGTTCAGGGAAATTAAAGTGATTACACTAAATTAGGTAGAAATCCACTCATTTAACCATAATTTATCACGTTTAAAAGAACGAATAAGTGTGTAAACACCAATGTCTTAGATTTTTAGAACAGTACGATTTCTCGTATTAAATTATGACCAAAAAATGTAACTTCGTTTTCTATTAAAATTTATCCGAAGCTTATAATTGTAAAACAATTGTATAACCACATGTCTCTCTCTTACACTCACTTTGTGAGGATTGAGTTTTTTTTTTTGCAAGTTTTATATAATGATGGACTTCACAAACCTTATTTAGAGCTTGTTTGTCTCCCATTATTAGAAGAAAATTAGTGTAATGAATAGNTGTATCTATAATAGTATTTTTTGGAGAATGTGTGGTTGAAAATTAAAGTAACTTTATTGGTTTGTGTGTAGAATATTTTATTGGGTGAATGTGTGGTGGAGAATCTTACTGTAGCAAACAATTTTTTGGAATAATGATAGACAAACAGGGGCTCAGACTTGTTTGATTTGATATAAAATTAATTAAAATTTTAAATCAAAGTTAATAATTAATTTTAACCAAACATTTCCCAAAACTTTTCAACCGTACATTTTATTGACTTTTATCAAAATTTACCAAAAATCTGATTTTCGTGTCCCTTTTTGAATCTTCAAAATTAGATTTATTTAAACTGGTTGGAGATTTGAAAAGTTTGTTAATAGTGTTGCTGATACCATCCTAGTAATCAAGAAGAAAGTGAAGATAATTTCATTTCCCAAATGGCACCTCCCTCCCTCCCACATAAAAGGAAAAATGATTGGAGAACAGATAAATTATAAGTGAATTTTATCATCGACCAAGTAGAATCTCAAAAGTCAAATGAACGAAAATGACAAAAAATAAAATAAAGCTACCAAAGTGCATTTTCACTTGTGCAAATGTTAAGAAAGATTCAAATTATATAGGATTTGATGTAATTATGATAAGTAGGTCATTCTCCAACATAAACTTATTAAAACCTAATAGATAAAACTACAACTTACCCAAGCCAACCTAAACGCTATTGTCTTCTATTAACAAATGGTGGCGAGAGTTCATGGGCACGGAGTGAACCTACATCACCAGTAAATATTCTCTACACAGCCCGAATTGGGCTGTGGCTAGATCTTATACCTGAACTGCCAGATCCCGGGTTAGCATGGAAAGCGGATGGCCTTGTAGAGCCTTCGCCAAGTTTTAGAGAGAGAGAAGATGGCCCTGAATCGCCAATGGATTCCCCTAAGCTTAATTTCGACATGCCAACAAGCTCGTCAACATTAATTGGATTCTTCGAATGGACAGCTGTTGGCTTGAGCACTTCATGGGTATCTTCTTTAACGGGCTCCGTATTGTACCCTGGCCAGAATGGGATGGACAATGGAAAGAACGGAGCAACATAAGCAGGATATACAGCAGGGTATGGGTATTGGGCGCCCTCGGGTTTAGGAAGCAAGGTCTCGCCCTCGTTGGAGTTTGCAGATTCCATTGATTCACATTCTTCGTCCACAGGAAGAGGAGGAAATGCGGTGCTGCTTTGTGCCTCGGCTTGTGGAGGGTCTACAGTGAAAAAATCTCTTGATACCACAGGATTGTCTGTTGCCTGTAAAATTATCACAAGAAAACAGAAACTAGTTAATCCTCCAAACGATCACATAAATACACAATTTCATTGTCATATTCAATGCAATTTCTCAAGAATATATTTTAGTTCAGTCCAAAATATTTTATTTGAACAAATCAATAAACTTGTATTGAAGCTCTTGCAGCCATTGATCAATAGGAATATGCCAATCATCTAGCATTCACGTTGCATATAATGTTAAGCAAAATCATTTTAGTGAGCTTCACCACAAAAATAAATAAATAAATAAAATAAGATGCATCTTTGGCAATATCAACGCCACAACTTTTTTCTCTGGTAACATATCTGGTATGCAGGACATAATATATAACAAATAAATATGGGCTTATCATTCTTCCTTAGTATGGTCCAATACTATTCCATCCTCCTTACCATGTAAGGGTATCATCCTCCTTTTATACATAAAAGTTAAAAAAGGAATGCTTACTTCATCTGCCACAATGTCAAAGAGGCTGGAACGTCTTCTTCTCCTGGATATATTGCTTTGCCTGATGAAGTATTTTTGGGCATGGCTAGCCACCTGAGTAGGTGTTCTGGTTATTACATAACTACGAGCAATTCCGCGCCAGTCGCCTTTACCAAGCTTTTGCAAACCAAGCAGAAACATCCTATGCTCTTCTTCAGTCCATGGAACACCTGAAAATCAAACAAACGACTGTTTCAAACATAAAAACATACGTAACCGATAACACGAGAACTCCGAGAAGAAGTATGCAAGAAGAGAGTTTACAAGTGTGTATAATGACAGATACACCACCAATGTTCAAAAAGATGGTCAGTCAAAATCAGGCAATCTATTGAAACTTTGGCACCCTCACAGGTGACGATAATTGATAAACAAAAGTTTCAACCATGCGCACTGAATCTGTATTTTTTGGTGGGGGAAACTATAGAGTTGTTGCTAAGTTTCAATACAATCAACATACTTCTTTTTCTTCCTTAATTCTATCAAGTACTATCCAATCATTCTTTCTTGCCAAACATGCCATCTGAGTTTTCTTGATAATTCAAGTCTTCAGAACCAAAATAACTTCTCACAAGGTGAAAAACATGACCAGTTATTGAGATGAACTCAAGTTATGTACTTATCAATTCAACAAAACCTAGAAAATAATTATTAAGGTAATAAAAATAAAGGATATAACAGAAGAATCGCATGGCCAACTGCATTGAAAAGATGGCTGCTTAGTAATAACAAAAACTCCAAGAAACCTAACAGCACAGAAATTTTAACCAATTCATTCAAAAAATTGTGACTGCAACCGAGTGTCTCTGTTAATACTAGATTTATCTTTACAGTACGGAGAACCAAATCTAGTTGTAGGTTACAAGATGCAAACCAACCAAAGGAGTGATCAGTTTTCTCCTTTGGTTTTCGCCCGTAACCCCCCTATAGAAAAAGGGCCTCTGCCTGATGTCAAGGAGTAACTCTCTCATTTTGTCTTAAGAGTTCATCTATGCATTTTGGCCTTGACAGCAATGGTCCCTGTTCATAGGTCTCCGTCATTTAAAAAAAATAGAGATATAACCATTATAACAGCAGCATGATCTTCATTACATTTCTTTGAGTCTTTACGAGCTTATAAAAGCCCAATTTTTTAATTATTTTAAGATTTCTTCCCATCTGCAATTAACTCAAGAGAAGGTCAAATCAACAGGATTTTACAAAAAATAAAACCCCCCTTTCTTGCTTTCATTCTTCGGTAGAATATCAACAGAACCAATCACTTCAAACATTCCAACGAACTTTTAAAAGACATGTATGAACAAAACACACGATCTTTGAGCGGACAGAGAGATACACACCCACACAAATCATTTTGTATGCATGTAGATAATTGAAAAGGCATTCATATTACCCTGCAGCAATTTATATATATGAGCCGACACGCAGAGAGAGAGAGAGAGAGGAACAGAAAAATCACAAATCTGAGCACTTATCCTTTTCTTTTTGGGCTGAAAATTGTATTCGCAAAATTTCCAATGGAACCAAAATTCCTTAGATCCAAACTTCAATCGACAAACATCAAATATATTACAAATCAAAAATCTCTATAGCTAAGCGCAATCATACACGAAAAGAAAAGAATTAAAATTTTATTAAAATTCTAAACCTTTCTTCCTCTCGCGGCTGGAAGACGACCCGGCAACAAAGTCCTCTGAGGCATATCCATCGGCGACACCGGAACCAGATGAAGGGTGGTCGGGCGTGCCGGCCGGGGAATCATGAGCGACGCCGTTTAAAGGGGTCCCACTTCCACTACCACCACCACCACCACCACCACCCATATAATGGGTCAAGTTACCCATACTTGCACTCTTCCTGATCGACCCATCTGTCAATCGGACCCCAAAAAGCTTCACCCCTCGATTCGGGCACGTCCGAGAATTGTGCCCGTTGTGACTGCAATGCGAGCACCTCCTTGTCATTATTGCAAAACACCCACAAATTTAATCGTAAAAAAACCTCAATTAATGGCAGAAAATTAGATTGAATTCAAAATGGATCGTATCTTTATGGGGTGTTTTTACATGATCGGAAATATGGGATTTGTTCTTGATGCTTCGGTTTGTTTGTCGTTCAAAGGAAGCTACGGCTGTGTGGACACAGATATGGATATAGATATTGTGAGAGGAAAATTGGCTGAAATTGTTACACAATGATATTCGAGTCAGGTGTGTACATATATGTAGGTCAAGGAGATAACTTTATGTTTCGCTAAACTTAAAATTTTCACTTTTATGTAAATTTACTTATAAAGAAATAATGGTCATCAATTCTTACAATTAAGGGGTGTATTTAATTCCAACTTTTGAAAACTTTTATAAATTTTTTTAAGTGATGATTTTTGTGAATTTCGTAAATTTTTATAGATTTGTGTGGAAATTTAAGTCACATTAATTAAATAAATAATAATCCAAATAATATATATATATATATATAGAAAGTAAAAAAAATTAATATATTTAAATTTAATTATAGATTAGTCTTCTTGTAATTTAATTACAAATAATTTTTTCATAAAAAATGGATGAAAAAGAAAAAAAAAAAGTTGTAGAATCTTTAGTAACAATTTAGTTTTTGAATAGAAAATGGAGATAAATAGTAAGAGAGAGAATACAAAATAAAAACAAATATAATCGATAGAAAAAAAAGTAAAATGAAAGAAAAATATCGGAAGAAACAAAAAATACGTATTAATTTTTATTTTATTTTTGAAGTCTAAAAATCTTCAGATGAATAGGAGACACATTTTGAGATTTTATTTTTGTATTGTCTGCTTAAAAATTAGTACCTCTGATACTTTTACAAAAGTCTTTAAAAGTCATGACAATTTGAATACACTAAAATTTATACAGATTTCTAAGTGTATTTTAAAAATACTCTTTACATATAAGATACTCTCTATTTTAAATAGTCAATCCTTAAAATTATATTCCAATAGACTCTCTAAAATAACATTTTAATTTTGAAAGCGGGTTTGACTATCTAAATTTGAAGAATCAAATTCACTATCTATAATTAAATGCATTCAAAGTAATTTAATTTTCAATTGAAGAAAATATTATAATCATTTTGAAGGGAAGCCAGTGAAAATGAAAGATGGAGAAAAAAATAAATATTTTTTTAAAATAGTAAAATTAAGTGTTAAATATAAAGAGTATGTTGAAAGTATTTAAAAAATTTTATTCTCTAAATTTATATATACTTTCTATATTATAGAATATGTTCTTTAAAAATATAATCTTTTGAAGATGCTCTAAAATTTTTTAATTGAATACATCGTGACTTTTAGGGCATGCTTGAGAGTTTCGGAGTATAGGTTATGAACGTTTTTTAAAATATCAATTTTAAGTGTTTATAAGCGGATCGATTTTTAATGGTTTTAGTATCAATTTCTAAAACTGTCCAACTTATACTTGGAAGTTTTTTATTCACCAGTTTTGAAATTTTTTTAAAAAAGAATAGAATTACATATATATCCATTAATAAAATTTTCAATTTATAGTTTTTTATATTAAATATTTGTACTCATAAGTAATATTTTACTTATATGTAATTTTTTTACATATAAGTTAATATTAGTATTTTTTTATTTATAAGTAGATTTTATAGTTATAAATTAATTTTGTACTTTTAAATAATTTTAAGCCCCCATTGGCACCCATTTTTTTCTCATTCTTCATTTCAACCTCACATTTTATCAATAAAATAATATTACACGTAAACCTAAAAATTCTCCTTACTTTTTAACCACACATTTTACCATCAATCACTATTCAAAAACACATTTTTCTACTAAGTGAATATTTTACATATAAATAATATTTTATATTTTACAAGTGAATTTTTGTCTTATTAGTAGTATTTTTATTTTATATACATTTGTTTACAATAAAAGTGATTTTTTACTTATAAGTAATTTTTTCCGGCCCCTAAAAAATGATGACACCTAAAATCGATCAAAACCGGTGAAAAGATTAAAAAAAAAATAATAAATAAAAAAATCCCAAGTAGGCCCTTAATTTTTTTTTTTAAGTTTATAAAAGTCTCGATTGAATGCACAATACTTAAGCCTCGTTACAAGTTTGTAGTTAATGATAATTGTCCCTAAAAATAAAATTCTTGATCACGTGCCAAAATCATCTTACTAGCATCTTAAACGTAGAAGTAATATTTCAGAAAGGGACATTTCTCTGGAAAGGTCTTTACTGCTTTTAGAACTAGGGACGTAGACAAAAATGAGAAGGGAAATTGCATTTGAAGGACCTAACCTTTTGGGAAAGTTCAAACTAAGACCTAACCTTTTATTTTGTCAATGAAGGACCAAATCTTTGGTTAAATAAGTAATCTAAGGATATTTTCTTAAATGAAAATAGGTAGGATAATGTTATGTATAATTATTGAAATTATATTCTGTTAGAATATTATTCGACTCCCAAAAGTGCAAGCTGCAAGGTCTAATTTTTAGAGAATGTGTTAGGAAATCTAATCCAACGTTTACTCTAAAAAGAAAAAAAAAAGATGATATAGCTCAAAGACATATCCATCCTAAGATAATAGCATAATTATTCGATCGTGGACACCTAAATTTTAATAGATTTCATTAAAATCTCAATTAAGAATACCTAAATTTTAGAAAGATTTTAAAAATCCACGACAATCTTAACCGAGGACATCCTTATTCGCGGAGAAAAACATAACAAAGTGAAAAATCGGTGAGATTTTCAAGTGTAAAAGGAAGGTACACGTGGATGCATCTGAATGGGAAGGTATATTCTACGGTATATGATTGTTTTATATCATACAAATGATATATTAAACCTTATCTCCACAGCTTATCCCCTTATCTCTTTATGGATTAAGTTTTTATATTAGCAAAGACATATCCACCCTAAGGTGAAGTAAATTATAATTAAAGGAAAACACCTATGTACCAAGTGGGTTTATTATTTATTAAATTAAATTTTAATTATTTAATTATTACAATCTTGATTGTCGATATGTAGTGAGCAAAGTTATAATCATCAAATCATGTCCGCTAATTTAAGTGGAAAATTTGAAAATCGATTCAAAATTTGGTTCGATCTCATGTTAAAAACCGTAGATTATAAAGTTGTTTAATGGAATCTTAATGTCGGCTAGTTCATCCAAAATGTGTGAACTGCAATGTGTTTTTACTTCTTTTTTTTTTTTTTAATTCTTAAGATAATTGTAGAGATCAACGGTCATGGAATCAAGATAGATATTGAATTGAGTACGCGATTATTCGACTCGCTCGACTATCTATTAATACTAATTGACAATGATTAACTAAAGACACAAACTAAACTAAACTTTTACGTGGCCAAAATACTGTTTGAGACATGAATCTCGTCTCCCGAAAAAGTATATCTTGAAAATGAGCATGGTTAATATACTTTCCTCCCTCAAAAAAAAAAAAAGCAATCACCTTAGAGGGTGTCCGGGCCGGCTACATAGCACAATTCGGACCGTTGAGGATAAAAAATCGAACCGTTGGTGAATTGTTTATTGGAAAGTGTCTAACAACTTTGCAGAAAAAAATCAGGCACTCAAACTCGTTTTACCAGTTTTGCCCTTCTCATTTCACTCTTTTTACCAACTCTGAGGAGAGAGAGATGTGACACTCAAACAACTTTTATGGGGAATAAAATGGTCAATTTCCTTCCATTTTGAAGAAACACGTCTGGACAATTGCAGTATGTGGACCCCTATGAAGTGATCCAAAAATCGATTTTGGTTGGAAGACAATCGCGCCAGACATGTCCATAGAGTGTAATTAACATCGCAACATTTAACTCGGAGGTAATATAGAAATTAATCCCATCATCCATTATTTACGCGTCCAAGCTAGTCTTCTCTCTCACAATTCACATGACGAGAATACGAATAACTTTAATAGAATGTCAATTGGCCATAACATAAGGAAAGGCCAGTGGCATGAGCAGATGGACCCCACAATATACCAATATTTTTCTGTATCAACGGCTGATAATTGGTGACATTGAATAATATGACAAATTTGATGATTAAAAATATCTATCTCAATAAATTTTCATAGGAGATTGGTCGACGATGATTGACAACTATGGAAGGGGACCCCACAATATCTTTTAGAAACCATAATGTGATCCACAAGTCCAACATTAAAAAGTAGGCTTCACACTTTTTTTTTAAGTTGTTGTTAGCCTGTCTACTTATCTCATTGGTAATTACCTTTTCCAACTATGATTTAGGCCAACTTTAGCTAATAAAATTTATTATCTTGTTTAAATTTTTTTAAGGTACTTGCTCAATCTTTTTAATGTACTTAATAATATTTCATATTACTAATGAAATGTATGCATGTTGTTTCGATTGTGTGAGCTCTGATATCTTGATTGGGTATCGCTATTATAAATTTTAAGAGAACCAACTTAAGTTACTTTTGCATGCTAATAGAGTATTCTCTTATTGGAAGTTGATAGGTACGCGAAAAGACGATCATGATCTATGGTAGCCTGATCTCATCGAATTTTGGGGTTAACAAACATAAATTATCTCTTTTGGGGAAGATTAATTTGGGTAAATTATAGAGACCTCCATTGAGGTTTATGAAAGTTTCAAAGGCGTCCCCACCATTTTTAAAGAAATACACAAACTTCCATTTTCAAGTTTTGAATAACGTATACATTCTTGTGCGTTTATGACAATTTTAGAGATTTTCTCCCTTTTAAAAAGTATACAAACTATTAATTTTAGTTTTGAATGACACATTTCTACCTTGCTGTTTATGACAATTTCAGAGGCACCCCACTTTTCTTTTAATTGTTAGCATAAATAATAGTGACAATTTCAAGTATATATCGATACATACTCTAATTTAAAATGAAATCAAAATCAGAATCCCTTCATCTTGTCTTCCCCAGTATAATTATTCAAATGAATTAAATGTTGAAGTATTTTTGAAGAATCGATGTTATCAGCAATAGCTTGTTGTCGATTTTGTTAAAGCCGTTAAATGGTATTTTAGGTATTACATTAATGTTAAAAAAGACAAATGAAAGAAAGTTCATAACATTTTGAGTATTATAATTTTATACTAAAATGTGAAAGAAAAATGATCGGGAGAGATATGCGTTATTCAAAGTTTACGATAACCGAGATTTGCGTAATTTTTGAAAAAGGAAAACGCGTCTCTAAAATTATCGTAAATCTCAAGAAACGTATACAATATTCAAAATTTGAAATAAGAGAGACTTATATAACTTTCGAAAAGGAAGAAAGTGTCTTTAAAATTGTTAGAAACCGCGAAGAGATATCTAAAATTTACCCTAATTCTATTTTATCCATTATCCCTATCCTTAACATAAATATAGAAGCAAGAAGAAATTCATCCATTAAATCTTCTAAAATCTTGTTCATAAAGAAAGGTTTGGTGAGTTAGTGCTCCCTACCAAACTTCTCTATCCCAAATAAGAGGACGCAAGAGCAGCCACGAAAGGAATTTAACGAGCGTCTATTATCCTCTTATCTTACCTTTGACACGCAATCACAAATTAAAGGGGCAAACTTTTGTTTTTTCTTTTAAATGGTCTTCTTCACGTGTCAAATAGACTTTAAAAATGATTTCCTAACTCCTATTCTTTGTCTTCAAAAAGGACAACTAATAATTCGACTATTGAACAAAGTTCTATGGTCAATTTTCGAACTCCTATATGTTGAATGCGTAAAAATTAGGTAACCGTAACGTCTATAAGGTGGAAAGAGGGGCGTGTTTGATTGCTTTGTATGGAACCCTGAAACTTATTTGCATGTAAATTATTAATTAAATGTATTTAATTGATTTAATTTTCAACTTAGAAAATGTTACACTTGTCTATCTTTTATTGGTGGATAAATAAGAGAAACGTAGGTAGATGAGAGAGAGTGCGTGAATTGTCCGGAAAATAAAAATCTACCCCTTCCTAAAAAATGTTTTCCTTGTTTTTTAAGGAAAACGTGGTCACGTGACCGAAAAATATTTTTCGTGGAAAAAAATGTCAATCAAATATCCAAAAAGTAGGAATTAGAGTGGAAAAATGGCATTTTTAATGAAAAATAAAGTCAATCAAACACACTATAAGTTCTTGGGTTTTTCTTTCATTTTTAATGTGCAAATTTAATGTTATTTAAAGCGATTACCATCTATTCTGCTAATTTTTAGAAATAAACGGTCAACTCGACTAGCTCAATCCGATGGTCGAGATTTTATAAGAAAACGATACCGACAAACACAATTTCAAAATATTCAAAAACCTCAAGAAGAAGCAAACAATTTCTTTTAGCAAAACAAAACGTAATAAACCACACACAAAAAGAAGAATCTTTTGACAATAAAAGCGAGAGAGGAGTCCCAACAAACTTCATCCATTCAAAAGAATGAAGAAAGAGAATACGTGAGAACCGATCGTCCATACAAAAAAGTTACTAGATTATGATGTTTTAGCAGCTTGCTTTCCAAAAAGTTGGACATAGTACATTTTTCATGGCTTCCTCTATAGGAACCTTCTTCTTTTCTAATAGTATATGTGGCCTCTCTTTTATTTGGCTAAAAAAAATAATCATATTTATAGTAATTTTTTTATAAAATATGTAATTAAAAATAAATTTTACAAAAAAAAATTGGGACCAAACAGATTCTCACTTAAAAAAATTGTTACAGTAAATCACAAAATATACAACCATACTATATTTTGAATGTAAGGGTCCGTTTGATTGCGAGGGTGAAAAATGGGTAGAAAGAAAATGAATTCGAGGGAAAGTAATTGCCTAGAAATT
>CAIGRT010087102.1:0-13797 GCA_903798405.1 Fraxinus platypoda
TAGTTTACCTGGAATATGAAGGGATTTCATCGTCCAGGGAGATTCTGTCCAAGATATCTACCCATGTATTGAGGATTAAGAACCCTACTCTTGAAGGTCTTTTGAAAAGTAGGAGCTGCGCTCTGTTCAACAATTACTCTATGCAGGGCTCGCCTTCTATTTCTTTTTCAGTCTTACCTAATATCACTTTGTTTAAATGCGCCAAAACTTCGACACCTTATTTCCCGGATTATTATATGAAGTACACTGGTTGCCAATACTTCGATATATATTATGCCATGAAAATTAAAAATATTTCTTGCCCAGATGAGTGTTCTGTTTTTCACTTACCGGGCGAATTGAAAAATGAATCAGGTTCAACTGATTTGTTTGATCAGCTTAGCCCTGAATATAATCTACAATGGTTTCTGTCTGTTGACTGTGCTGAGTGTCACAAGAAAGGAGGCCAGTGTACAACTACCCGAAAGAATGAATTTATATGTGAAAAAGGTACCATCGACCTTCAACATGGACAATTGCTATATATATCTGAACTGACATATTTGCTCATATGTTGACATAGGTGCAGAGAAAAAAAATTTGAAGCTGATTCTAGCCATAGGTAAATATATTGAAAGAATACAGATATATTAAATATTAGATGTCAAAGTTCTGTCCGTTTTGCCCAATTTCATTTCAAGTCGATGGCAGAAATCAATATATTTATAACAATTTTTCTTTCCAACTCTGGCTAGTGAGCTCTTGATTTCTCTCTGTATTGTGATTTTCAGTTATACCTGGAAGTATAGTCATACTTTGTGTGTTAGGCCTTTTCATTTGGCGCCATAAAAGAAGAATCAATAATGCAGACTTACTTTCGAGGAACATATCCTCCGATCCCTCCTCAAAATCAGACATTGAAGGCGGGAGTTTCTACTTTGGTATCCCCATCTTCTCCTACACAGAACTTGAAGTTGCCACCAATAATTTTGATTCTTCTAGAGAACTTGGAGAGGGAGGTTTTGGAACTGTCTACTATGGTAAGAATCTATTAGTCATCATGAGGCAAACTCACTCTAAATCACGATAAATAAAGTTGTGGCTGGTCGATATATAATATAATTGGCAACTGTTTAAATCTAATAGCAAGTCTGCCTTCTTTCTAATTAGGCAAACTCCAGGATGGACGAGAAGTAGCAATAAAGCGCCTCTATGAGCATAATTACAAACGAGTAGAGCAGTTTATGAATGAAATCAAGATCCTTACTTGCTTGAGGCACCAGAATCTTGTTTCTCTCTATGGCTGTACATCTAGGCGCAGCCGGGAACTCCTACTTGTTTACGAGTACGTCTCTAATGGCACAGTTGCCGATCATATCCATGGTGACAGAGCTAATGAAGGACAGCTCTCATGGCCAATTCGCATGAACATTGCTATAGAGACTGCTAGTGCATTGGCATACCTACATGCATCTGATATAATACACCGCGATGTGAAGACTAATAACATACTACTTGACAACAATTTTTGCGTCAAAGTTGCAGATTTCGGGCTTTCAAGACTCTTCCCTAATGATGTTACTCATATATCGACTGCCCCTCAGGGAACTCCTGGATATGTTGATCCTGAATATCATCAATGTTACCAACTTACTAATAGAAGTGACGTTTACAGCTTTGGAGTTGTCCTCATTGAGCTCATATCATCAATGCCAGCTGTGGATATAAGTAGGCATAGTCATGAAATCAACTTAGCCAACTTAGCAATAAGCAGGATCCAACGGTGTACATTTAACGAGTTAATCGATCCATCTCTTGGATTTGGATCTGATGCTGAGGTAACAAGGATGACTACTTCAGTCGCAGAGATAGCTTTCCAATGTTTGCAACTTCAAAAGGAACTAAGGCCTTCTATGGACGAAGTGTTAGCATTTCTTAAGGAAATAAGGGGTGATGAGGAGTTCGAAATTGAGAAGAAAATGGAAACTAATGATAATTACTGTGTTCCAAGAAGTATAAAGATCCCACCTTCATCTGAAACAGATGATGTTGTATTGTTGAAGAGCATGTACTTACAATCCTCACCAAATGCTGTGACTGATATGTGGATTAGCGGCTCTTCAACGACTAGTTCTAGTGTGTGAGATCTTTATTTTCCTCTTCATTTTTACAGAAGATGACGATGGTAAGAATTTTCTTAAACACCCTTTATATTGTTTGCCAAATGGGTGCTATATATTTCGTCTTCTATGCTTTCATCTTCACAGACAGTAAATATAGAACTAAAAACAGAGAATTATTAAGTGTTGTAGCTTTTTTTATCTTCTGGCTGCGATGTTCTTTGGCTTGAATAATCTTGGACATTTTGGTATGCAGAAGCAATGTACAAATCAAGAAACTTTTTCTTCGTTCCTTGTATCCTATGTTGTTCAATCAATTATATCAGAAACAATATTTTGCTTCAACTGATTGTATTGCCACCAATAGAGCAAATACCATACATCCGAGTAGTAGTCATTCTTGTCGCACTGTCAAATGTGAAGACTCGTAGTTTTCGTTTTGATCCTGGATTCTACAAGGAAAAGGAAGAAATATGCTAAAGAAAATTTTCGACAAGCACAGTTTTTGGATTTGTTTCATGTATGTAGGCTTCTCCAGTACTTCTTAACATATCCCAAAATACTTTTTACATTTCTAAAGCACCAAATTTTTATACATGGTTGTTCAAACTGGTAGAGCCGATCAGATATGAGCTGAAATAGAAGAACAAACGTGGACGGGCTTGTTAGGTTGCGAAAAAAACCTCACATAAGATAAATAATGGGTTTATATAGAAATAGAGAGGTTATCTATTTATAATGGAACCCCAATTCTCAACACGCATAGATATTCAATGGACCAACACAAACCTCACGGGGCTTAGTTGAACATGACTAGTTTCTAGACGGAAACTCATCTCAACAATCATTGCGAGCGACACAAGAGCCATACCACACGTGGAAATGCCACACTCTACCTATTACTTGACAATATTAAGAAAAATTAAAAATTCAATTGTAAGTCATCTAAATTGTCAAGCAGTTTTCAGTTGTAGTCTATATGGATGGATGCTTTAACAACTTTTTCTAGTCAAAGGTATCTTGTCCGGTCATCTTAATTCTCAACTCTATTTGTTGAAATAAAACAAATAGTAAAATCACACAATTCATTGCCAAAAAGAATGCATTCTTATTTTTATGTTTGTCAATTACAATAAGCAAATATATATAATTACATCGTGTAGCGCAATAAGGAAATATAGCGGTTTATGGAAACGAAATGGTATATGGAATATATGAAAATAAAATCAAATTCTTCTTTTTAACACTCTCATTCAAGTTGGAGTGAAAATATTGATAGCAACATGGATAAAGTTTCTTGAAACTTGACCATAGGCAGACAATTTGTAAAGATATCTGCCAATGGTTGACTGATCCGAACACATGATGTGCACATCACATTTACGTGCACATCCACCTCAATATATTTAGTTCACTCATGAAACACGGGATTTAAAGCAATACGTATCTCTACTTGATTATCACAAAACTACTTGGATGGAGAAGAACTATTTAAGTCAACTCTCGATGTAAACCACGCAACCAAATAGATTCACTACTGGCTGACGTCATAGTGCGATATTCAACTTTTGCACTAAACGTGTAATAACATTATGTTTCTTGCGGCACTACTAGAAACATTCTAGAGGGATGCTTCCCCCCCCCCCCCCCCCCCATGCCGCCGCGCCGCTACTGTCTGTGCGTCCCCCCCCCCCCCCCCCCCCCAAATCACCAGCCCAATCCTAGTCGGTAGCGCTACCAAATTTTATACTGACAATGCAATACACCAAAACTAGCTCTAGAAACCCGGTGAAAAAAACAATATTAACCCCCATGTTAAGATTAGATTTCAATCATCTCATTTGAAAATCGTCCAATGAGGATATGTTAAACTTTTATATATCATTCGATCATAATTATTTGAGTGAACAAACTCGTAGACTTAACAACGACCTCGTTGCACCCCCAACAATTTGTCATTCAACATGAGGCTTTTGTGATTAGAACCCATGACACTAGCTCTGATTTCACTCGTGAAGATCGAGTTTCAGTCATCTCATTTAAAATTCAATTGATATCTAATATGGCATACAATCTTTTTGGAAAATATATTCTAGAAAAGAAAATATTTTCCTCGTTTTGAGGACAATAAAAACTCACTCCCCCAAAGAAAATGTTTTCCTTAAAAAGAAGAAAAATTAGACATATTTTTAAAAGTTGGATAATAGTTTCTATGGAAAAAAATAGCAATCAAACGTTTCAAAGTAGAAATTTGAATGAAAAATTGACGAAACGTTCGATTGCCATCGTTCGAATGATCGAACCCATAAATTAAGCGTGGCCTTGTTGAACCCCTACATTAGTGACGGATCGATGCCCACACTGTCCCAATCCACTCTCCGCCGGCCAGCCCCACCACTACCTCCGGTCCTTGTCGAACCATGTCAAAACCCAACTAGAGAGTACTCCATTTGCAATTTTCTCACAAGCTCTTCCCCCGACAAAAGTGGGAAAGAACAGACAAGGTTGCATTCAAAATAATAACCAAATTGAATTCAAATAAAGCTACAAAGTTAACGCCGATCACATGTTAAGAACCAAACAAGCCTCCCTTCACGCATTCCTTAACGCTCAAATTATTTTTCTTGTCCACCCACACATATTTCCCTTTAATTTCTGCAAATTGATTATGTGAAGTTGCCGAAATCTATTTTGCATCTAAAGTGTTTATTGTTTGCAATTCGATTTTTTTAATTGCTGCAAATTGATTTTCTGCAAATTGATTTTTGTAGGTGAGGTGGCCAAACTCATTTTTCATCAGACATCCTTTTTCACCTTCAATATATGAAGAAAGGGTTTGATGATCTTCAACGGAAATTAAAAGCAAAAATGAAGATTAAAACACTTGTGCAGATTCGGGAATGCGAGTGTTAGAAGAAGGGAATTTTTGTGAGATTGGTGAGAGAGTGGAAGGGAGGGGAAGAGTTGGTGATGGGAGAAAGTAATTTACGGTATTAGAACACTAGACAGGAATTAATTCCCTCTAATTTCTTTTTTTCCCACTTGGACCGTTGCAATTGACCTAATTTTATATTGCAAAATATCTTTGCTAGCCTGTCTGGTGGGGACAGGGGCGGTGGTGGTGGATGCCCTCTTGCTGACCTGTAATATCTGTGTGTATATACACACATATGTATATATAAATATTTGTATACACAGGATGTTGGTTTTTTTTAATTTGAAGTAATTGCTTCTTGATTATTGGGGCCTTACAGTTCATTCCCTGTCATCAATCCGCGTTTGGTTTCTCTCTCTGTTGATTTTCCCTTTATTACTTCATCTCTTGTAGTGGAAATTGTTTGGCTTTGAGTCACTATCAGATCTTCATTTAGCATTCTTTGTTAAAAAGGAAAAAAAAAAAAAAAAAGCACACAACACAAAATAAAGCAGGCCTTTTTCATTCGAGGTAATCCCATGTTCCACTGTCTGTCTATTGGAATCTTATCTTTTATATTTTTGGTGCTGTTTCATTGTCTTGTTATAGATATTTGGTTGGGATTTTGAGATCTTATCTTCAGTTTGGTTGTCCATGAATTGTGCTTGCAGATAAAGTTAGAATCTTTTGGGATTGTTTGGGGGAAATTCTTGGCTTTTCTTTCAGTGGAATTTCTTCCTTAGGATTGCATATAAAAGTTTCAAAATTTGCTGTTATTTTGGGAAATCTTGGATTTATGAAGTTGGAGAGTAAGGTGCTCTTTTCGTGCTGAAAAGTGAATTGGATATGCAAAATTTTGGGGACTATGGAATATAAACTTCTGTTCAGTGGATTGTTATGGTAATGGAAAATGCTGTAATTTGAAAATAAGCTTGGTTTTATAAGGATACAAGGGTCTGCAGCTTAATTGAATCGGAGGTTTTCAGGAAAGGAGCCAGTGGGGATTGGAAATGGGATCAAGGGAAGAGAGACATAGGCATAGCCATGATCTTGTGCCATTAGCTGCACTAATAAGTAGGGAATTAAAGATGGAGAAAATGGAGAAGCCAACCATTAGGTATGGTTGTGCAGCTCAGTCCCGGAAAGGGGAGGATTTTTTTCTGATGAAGACCGATTGCCAGAGAGTTCCAGGAAATCCATCAACATCGTTCTCTGTTTTCGGGGTATGTAACTCTTTACAGGATTTACTATTTGGGTTGGTTAACGTTTTAGTTTTACACTTGTTTGTTTTTGCAAACTTCCATTTATACTGACGAAAAAAAGCAACCCACACTGAATTTTGGAAAGTACTTTTCCGTCTATCTGAAGTCTACCTTGAGCATGTTTGGGAATGCTTAAAAGTTATTCTGAATATGATGTTTGGCATAATAAGTAACTTAAACCAAAAACGCTGCTTGTATAAAATTATAAGGCAACTAAACTGGGAGGTTATTAACTTTAGGCCGAAGGTAAACTATTTGGTATAGCTGTAGATTCTGGTGATAAGTTGTTTCATGAATCACAGTCTTGTAGACTTCAATTTTCAGAATGATTTGTCATGCTTGATACGATGGTAATTTATGTACCAAATTTCAGATTTTTGATGGGCATAATGGGGATGCTGCTGCAATTTTTTCAAGGGATCATTTATTGAATTATGTTTTTGGTGCTATTCCTCGTGGGCTCAGGCAAGATGAGTGGCTTCAAGCTTTACCTCGAGCATTGGTTGCTGGGTTTGTTAAAACTGATAAGGAGTTTCAGAGCAAAGGCATGACATCCAGCATTCAGTTTCCTTTGCAATGTAATACGTATCCTTATTTATGTGGTTCAAGAAGCTTACTGTTTCTCTCTTCATCCTACTCTCAACAGGAAAAACTTCAGGAACCACAGCAACACTTGTAGTAGTTGATGAATGGACCGTAACTGTTGCTTCTGTAGGCGATTCCCGCTGCATTTTAGATGCACAGGGTGGTGGTGTCTCTGTCTTGACTGTCGACCACAGACTTGAGGAAAATGCAGAGGAGTAAGTGCTAATCTAGTTACCCTTTTTACTTTTGCTTGTCTCTCTTTGTTTGTTGAACCATTTCATATAAAAGTTTACACTGTTAGAGAGAGACTCATGTATTCATTTAAATATCGTCTGCAATAGTACCCATCAAGTGGAAACCATATTCATTTTTTGATCAAAGGTTTGACGCATGCATAGTTTTCAAAAATGGGTGGTTGCAAGACTTTCGAACTTAGGTCTTTTGTGTGGATTTGGTGTCATGGTGGAAATTATAGAGTAAAAGTCGTTGAGACATAAATATGAGGAGGAATAGACAATTTACAAAGAGAAATCCTATTTATAGTGTTACAAATAACCATAAAATTGGAAGTTATAAGTACCTAACATAGTAACCATCTTGTCTTGCTAATTGTAGAAGAGCACGTGTAACAGAGAGTGGAGGTGAAGTTGGAAGACTTAGCATTTTTGGTGGCACGGAGGTTATATTGCTTTCTAGTTCTGAATCTCATATTGGTTAATGCATAGGAATGTCTTCTTATGGGGTTGAGGCAAACGTATTTGCTTCACATGTTATTTGGACAGAGTTAATCGTGCTTCTTTTTTTTTTATACATATATTTTGACAGATTGGCCCTCTCAGATGTTGGCCAGGGGGTTTATGCCTTTCAAGATCTATTGGAGACATGGATGTTGGTGAATTTATAGTTCCAGTACCATATGTCAAACAAGTGAAGGTAGCTACATAAGTATTGATCTTTTATTGCTTCTTATTCAACTGTTGAACCTTCTCATTTGAAAGCTTAAATTCCTAGAGAGGGAATAATATTAGTTATTTATAGGTTAGTTTTCAACATGCCCTCGATGTGCAGGCCCAATACATTCTTCTATAAAAGGCAACAATTTTCATAAATAGGTGGTGATGAAACTTAAACTTAGAACCTTTACCTTCTATGATACCATGTTGGAGAACCTCTTCTAAAATTTTAAGCCGTTAGAGGGACATAAATTTATTTATTTTAAGTTTTTCTTCAACATCTACGACCGTCCTCCCCCACCCACACTCCTGAGTTTTATTTACTATTTCCCATGCGCCTCTCATTATTTATGAAGTAGATGGCTTATGTGTGGAATCCTTGACTTGTTTAATTGCCATGAAGCTATCAAATGGAGGTGGAAGGCTAATAATTGCCTCGGATGGCATATGGGATGCATTGTCATCAGAAATGGCAGCAGAATCTTGTCGTGGATTGCCCGCTGAACTTGCTTCTAGGCTAGTAGTGAAGGTATCTAACTTCTAAGCTCACCAGTCTATTAAGCACTAGTCTCCTTACTAGCTGAGTTTATAAAATCTGGTCCTTTAAAAATATGTATGTAGGATAATACAAAATAATAATGTATTGACCTTCATTTTACTTTTGGTTTGTACGTGTGGTAAACCAGTTTATGGGAATATCTCATTCCATCAATTGGTAACTGTATAGGAAGCACTGAAGAAACGTGGACTGAAGGATGACACAACTTGTGTAGTTGTTGATATAATTCCTCCTAATTGTACAGTGCAGCCTCCTTCTCCATCCAAGAAATATAACAAACTTCAAGCCTTGTTCTTCAGAAAAAAATCTTGCAAATCTGCTCATAAACTATTAAAGAAGCTATCCGCTGTGGGTATAGTAGAGGAATTATTTGAAGAAGGATCAGCAATGCTTGCTGAGAGGTTAGTATTCTCCTCCCATTATTGTTTTATCTTAAAAATGATTAAAGACACAAATACTGCTTCTTAACATTATCTTATTTTTCTCTCCATCTACTTGGTATTTTTATTGCATTCACTAGAATGCTATTTGGTACATAAACACATGCTACAGTAAAAATTTATATGCACGAGGAAAAATTCAAAGAAGGTCCTTCAGATATTTTATGAAACTACATTTTTTTATGTTTCATTGTGGAGAAGAACATTTATAGTTCGTAAACAATGAAAAATTTAACGAGGACAAATTTCCAGATCTTGCATTGACCTTTTTAATTATGAATATATTTGTCTTACACTGGTTGGGGCTCAAGGAAGATCCAAGTTGTATTGTCTACCTTAATTTCAGTTAGTATCTAGTAAGACATTTTGCGCATCAGAGTCACACTATTGGGGTGAAGGGGGATGATTTGGATCGAGTCTCTATATTCTGTGTACATTGTGCTTTTCCTTTCCTAGTTATTATCTTCGGAACGAGTGTGCATATGCTGTGTATTCTTAATATTGGATATCTTCTGGGACTGCTTAATTCTTGCAGCGAACAGCACCACAATGTTGAACAGAAATACATAAAATTGGACAGAAGAACATGCTTTATATAATGTCAGAATTTCAGGAAATATTCACGTGTTATTTTTTAGGCAATCTGGACAAAAATGAAGAAAAAATAACTTTCAATGATCTAAGAAATCTGAAGCATAAAATTCAAATGTGAATATAATTCAATTTAGTCACTTTTGGTTTCCTATCTAACTCATGGAAGAAGCTAGGTACTTGAGTAATGATATGGTTGAACCACTTTTAAAAATAAGAAACAAACAATTGACCCACTTAAAAAAATGTTGACCCATTTTTTATTTTAAAAAACATAAAAATTTTTGCTTGGGGTTTGGCTTTCAACTTTCAAGTGCCGTCTTCGTCTCCATGAAAATAATGCTAAGGGTTCGATTGTCTATCTCTCCACCTCTCTCTTCCATTGCATTCGCCAGTGATAGCGTCTTCCACTTCACTTGTCGGTGATGACCTTTTTCATTGCACTCACTGGCATGTTTGTTTCTCTATTTTTGGGAGCACTTACCATGGTTTTTCATGTCCACTAACATGTGGGACTTGAAAAAATAAACTAATGAGGGACATCATGTCTCGTGGCAATTTCGAGATATGTCGGAATGTGTATGGCGCATGTCAGTGTCTGACATGTGTTGGACACCAACACGTCGGCTCTGGTAGCGTATCGGTGCAACATGGCAAGGAAGTATGTGCGTTTAATTATACTCTATTTTTGGGTTCAGGATATTCCGTATTTGCAGTAGGTCCACAGACATTCTACCACATGTAATGGATTTAGGCGACTACATGAGAAAACCGTTGTACAGTTTTTTCTCCAACATAAAGAAAATCAATGGCGAGTGGACGTAGCTCTCATATTAATTGCGAAACTCTATAAATTTTTGTGTTGCTAGTCTATGTTTCTTATTTCAGTTTGCTTATTATTGCTCTCATAATTGGTATTTGGGCTTAATTCCCAACAGAATCAAATACCAATTACAGATGGTCCAAATAAATAGCAGGGGAGAGTTTTCCTACTATATTTCTATGATTTCCATTACTTGCCACTTAATGGCATGGGATCTATCCAATTCTGTTACTTTTATCCCTTGATTCATTTACTTGCAATTTTATCAATATCATCCAAAGTCTTCTGGCTGGTATATGTGCTTCCACAGCTGAGTCTGTCATCGCCATCACCATCTGTTGTCTCTTTATAGCTTCTTTTTCAACTTTATTTGTAGGCTGGGTAACGATGATTCCAACAGTCAAACATGTGGCCTTTTCGTTTGTGCCATTTGCCAAGCTGACCTCGCTCCAAATGAAGGAATATCAGTTCACGCTGGTTCCATCTTCTCAATGAGCTCGACTCCTTGGCAAGGACCTTTCCTTTGTACTGACTGCCATGATAAGAAGGACGCCATGGAAGGAAAACGGCCAAGTGGAGTTAAAGTAGCATAGTATTTTTTTCATATTTTCTCAATTTTTTTTCTTGATATTCTTTCTCATTGATCCCCATTATTTTTAGTCAGAAATATTTGGTCATTGGTTGATGATATCAGATCACAATGTAATGTCCTCGAGAAATTATGTAAAATGAGCTTTCATAGCAGGACAATGATAGGAAAAGACGGTATATACATTTTAATAGGATGTTTTGACCTATCCAAAGCTAGCTGTTTGCTGTGTATTTGTTATATTAAGGTAAATAAAATGAAATATTCACTCAGATTGTAGAATACCTATCTATTATTGAATTTGATGGATGATAGATGGACATGTTCTTCACATCAACAGATAGTAGATCATGTTTGCACCGAGCGGTTGGTATTCTTTCATTAATTGGTATATGACAAATGGGGAATTGCTAAGAACTGAAAGTGCTCAATCTTCAATTCTTGGCCAATCTCAGTCTGCCTAGAGGTACATTGTACATTGCTTTACTTTTTGAGACCTTAAAGCCAACGACAGCCATTTCTGACCTCCACGAATGGGTTATGAGGATAGGGCTTTTATTCTGGTTTGTAAGTGAATTTAGCAATGAATTCAGTGAAACCTTTCTCCTTTGATTCAGGTTCTTGGCTTGAAGTTGATGTCGAACTATCCAAGCTCGACAAACTACTTTAGGAGTCTTAAGGAGGCACTAGGATTTTGAATAACTTGTTTTGGCAATGACTGATCAGCACTACCAGGAGAATGCTAACTTCTCTATTCATGATACCTCGACTTAGCGTCATATGAGGATTCACTAATGTATTACAATAGTAATTGTGTCAAAACTCTCCTTTCTAATGAGTGTTGAGCAATAACATGCTTAGATACAACTTGAAAAATGTGAAATCTTCATTTGTATTGACTTTGATAATAATAGAGGCTTGGTGTTGCGCTGCTAATGCTTTCAATGCATTTTGTCACTTCTTTGTCCATTCAAATTTGTTTCCTTCACCTTAGGCTCCGTTTGGGAGCCATTCTTCTTCAAATAATACATTTTTTCTTTCACATCAAGTGGGGTCCATGGAGAATGTGTGGTTGAAAAAGAAGGAAAAGTTATTGATGTGATGGAAAATATTATTTTATTGAAGAATGTGTGGTTAAAAATGAGTAGAAGAATGAGAATGAAAATTTTAATGTGTAAATGGTTACCAAACGGAGGCTTAATTGCTCTTTCTTGTGCATGCACGGCTGAACTGCCACCTAGTGTGTTAAAGACTTCCTTTAGCACAATGTTCATGTCATTATGAAACAACAACACTCTTTAGACGAGTGGCAGTGGATATTGAGCTCGTTCATCTTTGTAGTTATCTCGGCAACTGTGACCCATGCGCTAATTCATGCAAAGGTTAGGGGCTCCGAGGGCTATTTTCTCGAAAAAGAAATAACAACAATAATTAAAATCACTTCTTTGGCCAAAAATATAATCTTTAGAGTGAGTTACAACACGATGACAATTCCGTGTTCTTGGACACTGATCCTAAAATTCTAATTGATAATTGTATAAATAGTAAAACAGTAGCAATTGACAATTCAACAAACTGCTGTTTCCTAGTAAGTTCCTTTTCAAAATTTTGCTGAAGTGACAACTGAAGCGATATGGATCTTGCAAATCTTTTCACTTTTTATTTCTGTTTTTCCGCATTTAGAAATAAATAAAAAATAACAGAAAGTCAATGAGATGAGATTGACTTGATTTCAATTTATATTAATTACAAGAAGAGTGGGGCCTTGAAGTTGTTTCTGATTCGCAGGTCGGGAATAGGAAACTTCAGCGTTATTGGTTTAGGTTGACTGTTCAGTACCTTCTATATTAGTCTTGACTAAAAAAATTCCGAGTACACTGCCGCGTTCCACTTTAATGATGCAAATAATTTTCAAATATAATTGAGACAGAGCTAGAGAATTTTATTTCTTACTTCTTCCTCTTCTTCTTCTTCTACTGTTGTTAATCATGGTTTCTTCAAGAGAGCTCTTTAGGGATGCTGCCAGTTTTTTTGTTTATTTCTCTGTGTTTCTTCATGTATTTATCCTCAACTTTGTGTATTCTCAATGCCCAAAATGTTTCCAGTGTGGAAATCTTGGCAATTTGTCGTTTCCTCTGGCAGATGTTTCGCAACCCAGATGTGGGTTGTTTGCGGTTGAGTGCAATACTCTTCCGTATCCAAAAATTCACCTGGATACTGATAGGTTATCGCCATCATATGAGATTATGTCCAACATATCTACCAATCGAACATTGATTCGAAACCCTATCGTTGAAAGTTTTTTGCAAAGTAAGAGCTGTAGTTTATTCCTCCAAATCAATATTCCAAATTCTATTTCGTTGATATTCTTCCCCAATATCACTTTGGTCAAATGCCCATCAAATATGAACTCCGACGAAGACGATGAGATACGTCATTTAAAGGAAACTTATAATAGAACCTACAAAGGCTGCGATGACTTCGATATATATTACGCCAATTCAAATGAAAATCTTCCGTCCCCAATTCCGAATGGTTGTTCTGTTCTTTACTTGCCAATCAAACCACCCTCTCCTATATCAGATTCAGCTGACTTGTTCGAATGGTTAGGCGCCGAATATAATATAGAATGGAATCTGTCGAATGATTGTATTGATTGCCACAAAGAGGGAGGACTGTGTACAGCTGACCAAAATATTCGATTTCGATGTGTAAAAGGTAACTTCCGCTTTTGAACATGATTTTTTAATTATTAAATATAGTAATCAAAATTATTTAATAAGATGTTTTTTAGACGATAATTTCTATTTCGTCAATTTAGCTATTTTATATTTAGCCTTATCCCTAATTTGTTCGTATATATATATACATTTTTAGAAAGTAATTATTTGAAATTACTGATTTGAAAGGCCACTTTTGATAAATGATTTATAAACCACAGTTATCATTAGGATCATAGTAATTCAATATCCCTTTAATAAT